>PVIH01011696.1:0-67712 GCA_004025045.1 Sigmodon hispidus | reverse complement strand
AAAAAAAAAAAAAAAAAAAAAAAAAAAAAAAAAAAAAAAAAAAAAAAAAAAAAAAAAAAAAAAAAAAAAAAAAAAAAAAAAAAAAAAAAAAAAAAAAAAAAAAAAAAAAAAAAAAAAAAAAAAAAAAAAAAAAAAAAAAAAAGTTTCTAGATATTTTTCACATTCTTTCAGGTGATTATAGAAATTTGCAAAGTGTAGCAATTTAAATAGCATATAAATAGATAGGCTTCAGACTGAACCCAATTTTACCTCATCGAAAAGAATCTTCCAGCTGGATTTTTATCTTTACTTTGGAGAAAGCTAAACTTCCAGAAAACTTTTTTCTTTTGTTTAACTAGCCCTAGAGTTCCTGACATAGTTATAGATTTGATAATATAAACTTACTCATACGCATTGTTTTTCATTTTCTTCTTCAGAACAAGTCTCTGTGAGTTAAGTCCTGGTGATGATTTTAAAAAAGAAATGAGAACTTGTCTTCAACGGTTATGTGACTAGAGTTATGATTTCTTCTAACACTGTAATAATATGATAAAATTTACCTCTAAAGGCTGCTCTATATCCTATTTCTGCCTCGAAAGGTTATGTGCATTTTCAGTTAGATGCCATAATGTTTGTCACATTTATCACTTTTTGCATCCAAAAATATATAGGGAGCATCAGCAGATATTTTGATAGTATAGTTTATAGTGTAGCTCTCACAGAATTAGAGAAAATCATCCATTTTACACAGTATGAGATGTTCAGGGACAGGATGATAGATCAATTCTATGCCCCTCATTCTGGCACAAATTCAAAGCATAAGCCGGAACCTGCTATTAAGTGACTCAAATCATCACTTTTAATTTTTATTTTCCTTTGAAATTATGATATACTACAGCATTTCTTTTCTTTGCTCCCTCAAAAAAATCTCATATAGCCCTTCCTTATTCTTCAAATTCATGGTCTCTTTTTTAATTAATTGTTGTCATATGCATATATGTAATCTCTATGCAGGCAACTAAGGAATGCTGAGAATGGGAGAAACAACTTGACCTACGGAAGTGCATACTAATTTGTTGTCTAATACAAAGTGACTAATTCTGAAAACATATACACAAGCAATGTTATACAAACTGAACTGGTTATAATTATGAATATATATCTACACATATACTGATATGTGCATGACAGCAATAATTTTATTTATTACTATATTTAGTTGCTTTATGTGAATCAAAGTGAGATATTCCTTGCATCCCACTACAATTCAAAAAGGAAAATTGCCCTCCTGTGGATCTACTACTGTTTAGTCTAACTTTACTTTACCTATAACACATTGCTTCTAATCTAAGCATTTAACTAAACAAAATACATGTGTACCCACTAAAAGACATGGAGAATGTTCATGCTGCTGTTAATAGTCATAGTCAAACAGTGGCAGCATCCCAGTGGCCATCCTTAGTAGAATAAATACACTATGTGGACTCCATACAGACTACCATGCACATGAAGAGTTGATTGCCAATATAAGGAGTAGATACCAGACACAGACATGCCCTGTGTGATTCATTTACATAAAATTCAAACATAAGTATACAATTCCAGAAGTTAAATTTATCTTTGGAAGGGAATAACAATTGGGATAGGCTGGTGGAGACTTCAGAGATTTTTGTAATATCATGTGTTCTTATCTGAGTACTGTTACATGAGCATGTTCACATGATAAAAAGTCACTATGGAAATCAGTAAGGTGATCCTTTGTAAAAGGACCACACAAACCATTTTTACCTTTCCTGAGTATATATCTAAAAGAATCCAAGTCTGTATACAATAGACATACCTAAACATCCATGTTTATTTTGGTACTATTCATAATAGCTAACATATACAAGTGGCTATATACTTACTAATTGATGAATGGATAAAGAAAATGTATACCCATACAATATATATTACTCGGCCTCAAAGAATAATGAACTATATATTGCCATATTAAGCAATGTAACCCAGTCTCACAAAGACAAAAAAGTTATGCCCACTTTTGTCTGTACATATTTTCAAAATAAAAGTTGAAAATACGCAGACCCAAGTCAAAGAAAACTTTACTAACTAAAAGGATGAGTATTCCTTCCTAGTATTAGTTCATTTATAATGAAGGGATGCAAACAGAAGAAATTACCAGGCACATAGCAGACTCTCTGCCTATTATGTAAGCAGCTGGACACTTCACTAAAAGATGAACTGCATCTAAGGTTCAATGACTTACCTCAAACAAATTACGGTTCTGATCCAGGAATACTATTTGTACAATTTCTGAATGGGTTTTGGACACATTAGCTGAGGAGAAATAAAAATCAATAGTGCGAACCTTATTCACCTGCCTGTTACACGTATGGCATCATAATATTATAGGTTAAAGAAGAAAAAACCCTCAAAGAAACTAGAACTTCATCCTATAATTTCTTCATTAAAAACCATTTTACTTTGTTGCTGAAATTTGCATGGTGATAAAGACCCAGAGGGGTTTTCCATTCTTGTAATCTTTTGCAGATTATTTCCAGTAATATTATAATTGTTATTTTTATTAGAACTATTCATACCAATCAAATGCTGGCAAAATAAAACAGTGTAAGATGTGTATGACTGAAATGAAGAGTCACTGTGTCACTGATCTTTTTTGCTTGACCTTTATGATCCTGAGGATGGTTTTTAAACAATGGACCCAATGATGATCATACACATGACTTAATAAGAACCCCCCAAGAATTTTACTTCTTTAATCTTCTTCCTAACATCTACTATGCAGATTTCAATTTAGAAGTGATCAAGAGAACTACATCTACTTTCAAGTAGTAATTGTTTCTTTTGATGTGATCTACTTTATAAAAAAATGAATGAAGGGATACATCTTTGGTGAAGCACAGCCAATTGTAAAGCAATTTTCTTCCTGGAACTACAAATAAAGATGACTAATCTTTTCTCCTCCATGCTAGATTTATATGTTGCTTTATGTATAAAAAATATTGACTCTATATGGCTCAGTCAAAATTTGTGCCATGATGGTGGAAACAGCTGAATTAGGTAAGACTCAGAGTCCTGTGCTCACTGAAGTGAAGACATACCTGTGGTGTTGCTTGAAAAGCATATATGGCCATACTATAGAGTGATCAATAGGACTTACCTTTGTGTATCTCTTTGTCTCTATGACTCCTCAATATAACATATCTATTTACATAAATCCACAAATATTTCTCTATCATTTTAAGGACAAATGTAAAGTTTCACAAAATATGTAGTTCAGATTGTAACTTTCATCCACATTCACTACAAATTCACATTATCTTCTTGTATTTAAAAGAAACTGGTAAAAGAAAAACTTAGTGTATCAGACAGGGAAAAATACATTAATGACCAAAAGTCTTGGCTTCAAAAGCTACACCTTATCAATGAAAAATCTATGCACTACAAATACATTAGGATTTATTTTGAAACTTTCAATCACAGCACAGGATTAAATTTGTTGCAGTTCTATGATAAATTAGTTCAGCAGATTCTTGACAACTTAATATCTTTTTTAATGGCTCAACTTTATTGTCAATTTTTACATTTGTTCTTTCAAGAGATTACATTTCAATAATTACTCATCCAAAATAATTATTGTTTGATAGGAATATTTTCATATTGAGTATTAATCATTTTTAATCTCATATTTTCTGAACCACAGTATATATGTAAGGCTTATCAGTCTGTGCTTTAATGTGATTCGTTATTTTATTTTTTATTTTATTATTATGAACAAAGAAGTCACATTTTCTATCCTTGCATATCCTTATTCAAGGTCCCTTCCCCCTCCCACCACATCAGGCCATTCTTTCTTCTCCACAACTCCCCATCCCCTTCCTGGGCAGGCCGCAGGCAGTCCCAAAGTCTCACTGTCCCGATATTGCTTAGTTCAGTCTCCACTCCTGGCAGATCCAATTTTCTCCCCCCAACCTCAAGACTGAGTCAGGTGTTCTTCTAGGGGGAGTGGGATCCAAGGAGTCAGTCCAGGGTGTTTCTGATTCCAAGCTGTTCAGTGGTTGTAGTTTGCAGCTTGGACATGCTTGGCTTTTTCTTGTTTGTTTGTTTGTTTGTTTAGAGTCCACTAATGAGTGAGTACATAACCTGCTTATCTTTCTGGGTTTGTGATACCTCGCTCAGGAGGATATTCTCCAAATTCATCCATTTGCCTGCAAATTTTAGGATATCATTTTTTTCTTACTGCTGAGTAGTACTCCATTGTGTACATGTACCACAGTATGTTAATCCCTTCTTCAGGTGAGGGACATCTAGGTTGTTTCCAGGTTCTTGCTATTACAAATAATGCTGCTATGAACATAGTTGAGCTAATGCCTTTGGAGTGTGACTGTGCATTTTAGGGTATTCACCCAGAAGTGATATTGCTGGATCCTTGAGGAGATTGATTCTCAATTTTCTTAGAAACTGCCATACTGCATTCCAAAGGGGCTGAACAAGCTTACACTCCCACCAACAATGAAGGAGTAAAATACTAAAACCAAAAAAGCCACAACACAAAATGTTCAGGAAATCTGGGACACCATGAAAAGACCTAACTTGAGAATAATAGGAATAGAAGAAGGAGAAGAATACCAGCTCAAAGGTACAGATAATGTATTCAATAAAATCATAGAAGAAAACTTTCCTAACTTGAAGAAGGAAATGCCTATAAAGATACAAGAAGCTATCAAATAGATATGACCCCCCAAAAATTCAGTGTACCACATAATAATCAAGCCACAAAACATACAGAACAAAGAAAAAATTTTAAGAGCTGCAAAAGAAAAGGGCCAACTTACCTATAAAGGCAGATCCATCAGAATAACACCTGACTATTCAATGGAAACAATGAAAGCTAGAAGGGCTTGGTCAGAAGTTATACAGACACTAAAAGAGCATGGCTGCCAAACTAGAATACTATACCCTGCAAAATTATCAATCACCATAGATGGAGTAAACAAGATATTTCATGACAAAGTCAGACTGAAGCAATATCTATCTACCAATCCAGTGCTACAGAGAGTATTAGAGGGAAAACTCCAACCTAAGGACCCCAGATATACCCATGAAACCACAAACAATCAATAATTCCACAGAAAAATACTCCAGAGAAAGGAAATACAAACAAGTTACCACCAAAAATAGCAGGAAACATCAATCAGTGGTCACTAATATCACTTAATATCAATGGACTCAACTCTCCTATAAAATGACAACTTAATATCTTAATATGAGATAGTTTATTAAGGTATTGAGTCTACTGATTCTTGACACTGTCATTTTGAAATTTCTGTGTAAAATAAATGCCTTACAATAAAGTCTGCATATACTGTGCCATTTACTATATTCCAAAATATTTAAATAATATGATATCTACAAAATTAAAGTAAAACAAAGTGACTTTTAGGAAAGTATGTTTCAGTGGCATACTTTTGGAAATGAAGCGAAGTCCCTGAGCAGAATCTAGAGCAGATATGTTGCAATATTGGCTCCAACACCTAAACTGCCTTTGTTCCTTTGGATAAACCTTTTTATTAACCTCAGCGTTGTTTCCTTCTCTTCTCAGTTCATTAGTTTCCTCTTGTGCATTTTCTCCCAGGATTAGAAGCTTGTATGTTCTTATATATCCCTAATATAAACGGCAAGACATGTCATTCCAGTTTTCCATACTATGAAACAAATGACTCCAATGCAGAAGTTGCATACAATAAAATACACTTCCTGGTTGGAAACTAGAAAACGTTGTCCAATGAAGCTATTGTGCAACTGGACAAATTGTCAAACGTAACTATTATAGCCTCAGAAAATTGATCAAAGATATATTACAATGATAAAGAAAGAAGCTTATTGTAAGTTACACAGCCAAGAGAAATAAATGTGAGTGATTGAAGTGAATAGCAATAGCAGAACTATTCTTAAGAATTAAAAAGTAGAAACAGCCCAAACTTCCATCAGTGACTTACTTCCATCAGTGAGTTTATTCAGTCTGTCTTAAGTATGCAAACACAATATATTCAATCAATGGAATGTTATTCACTAATAAAAACAAATTAATACATAGCAACAGTTTTTTAGTGTTAGTACAGATAAGTAACATTATGCAGACTGAGTAGCTTGTATTTATATATTCAAAAATATAACACAACAATTAAAGAAACATAGGTCATAAATTTGAGAAGGATGGTGCCTAGGAAGAACTACATAGGAAGGGCTAGATGTAGAAGAAGGAAGGAAAATTACGCAAATATATTTTGATTTCAAATAAAACAAAAGCAATAAAGGTGTGGGTCTAAAGATGGCTCAACAAATAAGATTGTATATTGTTCTTTCAGAGGTCCCAGGTTCAGTTTCCAGAACCTACATAGCAGTAACACCAATTTTGGGGATCTGTCACACTCCTCTGGCTTCGGAAGCTCCTTCACAATGTGGTACACATAAACTAATGCACACACATAAAATTCATAAATAAAAAATCTTTTAAAACAACAGCATAATAGAACTTACTAGAAATTCCTTTTGAGTGGCTGGTCAAAGTTTTAGAGGATGCACGAAATTGTCTTTGTTCCTCAGTGTGAGTTACACCCATCTAACCATTTCCTAAACAGTGTTTAAGGCTTTCTTAAGGAAGATGATATTCCCTGAAGAAGTATTAACAGTGAATAATAAGAAGAGTGTAAAGTTGGAAATTCTAAGTAGACCTAACTTATGGTGGACAACATGAATTATAAAAGTGAGTTTTACCAGGAAGGATATGCTTTCATTTAAGTTTTGGACACATCCCACAATGAGAAGTTACCACGGGGGAGGCAACAGCTTGTTCCTGCTATAGCATAAGAGTGTGTTCAGGAACTGAAAAAGTAAGGCCAAAGCTCAAGAGTGTTGAAATGCCAATATTCCAAGCCAGTGTTCTCCCATAAGCTTGAACCAATCTATAGTTGATCAGAAAATGTGTCCTTAGGTGGCAGTAAGAATTGAAGCAATGATCATGTTTCCTAAATATTATTTGGAATAAGATGTCAGATAGCTGGAGGCTTGTGTGTTCAGCACAGCATGGCACTATTCTGAAAGACTGTGGATGCTCTTTTAAGTGAAACCTCACTAAAAGGTGGGGCTATTGATTACAGTCCACTGGTGGATACCAGCCCCAATTATCCTGGGTAATTTTTTTTCTGTTGCAGTGACTTGGTGTAGTCAGTCACCTCCCACCTCCACTGCCTCAGCTACAGGAACTATCTGCTTCCATGCTTTTCCATTGTGATGAAGCATACCCTTTCAAACCATGTGTCAGAATCAATCCTTTCTCCCTTAGGATTTATTTGTTTTTCTCTACCTGGATGGAAGTTGTTTATATAAGAAGGTAAAGTTTCTACAACTTAATATTGAAATGAATTCTTCATAAGTGGACAAAGATAAATGAGTCATTTATGATGAATTGAGTGTGCACCCCTATAAATCAGACATACAATGGCACACTTTGAAAAAAACTAGAAAGAATTAGTGTCAAGTTATTTATTGCTAAGTGCTTTCTGTGTACAAGATGCTTTGTTTCTCTACCACCTGCTGCACACAGTAGGAAGGTAAATTCTCTCTCTCTCTCTCTCTCTCTCTCTCTCTCTCTCTCTCTCTCTCTCTCTCTCTCCCTCCAACTAGCAGATAAATTAGTGTAAAGAGATCAAGGTGGGAAATGCCACATCATAGTTATAATGCAGAACTGGCATCTGAATCTAGTATACTGAGACTCAGAATTCAGGCTTTAGAACATTGTTTTCTTACCTTAGACAAAGTGAGAATTACCAAACTTCATTGAATTACTTTTCTCACCCTTCTTATCCATTTTCTCACTCCTTCTTTTCATCTCAGAAAGACTTCTTGACCGGAAAATAAAAATAAAAACAATGTAGGACTAGATAATTTCTACAACTAGAAATGGGGTGGTTTCTAACTTCTATTTGATGATTTAGATATTAAAAACCCACATAAGCAAGTCTGTAGAAATGACTCAGATGAAATGCTTTGGTAACCCAAGCTCAATCAATGCAGTGCACATGTAAGAAGAGTACTAACTGACTATGGTACATGTGTGCCTATAAACAGACTTGCACATACAACACATGTGCACACACAGGAACACACAGCAGTAAATAAGTACATAGATAAATAAATGTAAATATATTTAAATATTCTATAAATTCACTACTTCACAGATTAACCTTAAATTCTATGCGGTTAACAAAGAACTTGTCTCCTTCTATCCTGATGTACCAGCCATCTTCACTAAATCACAATGAATATAATTATGAGACTTTAGCCACATGAGTCAAAGTGCTGACTCTCTGGAGTGGAGATTAGTAGGGGTTGTATTTCAAGTAACTGAGGTTGTTTTCTCAGAGCAACACAGGCTTCAAGCAAGGGTGTGTGAGTGGGCTTTTCCCTTCATAACGAAAACCAAACCAACTCTGCCTTTTTACCTGGTACTTTATGGGTGTGTCATAACGTTGCCACATCACTCAGCAACATTTTTTACATATAAAGTCATCCCAGTAAAGTAAGCTATAGTTTTATTCATTCCTAAGTTTATATGCTGTTGGTGATTTACTGCCAACTTGATTTATGAACTGTCTTTGCTAGGATTCTATGTCAACAGAATGCATCATCCAGTCCATTCTATCCAATGTTTTCCTGTATATAAAAACAAGCTGGCTTATAGTTTTTAAAAAATGATGATATATTCTCTTTGATTGGAAGTTAGGACAAACTGAGGGTGGGGACAACTTTGTCAAATATAAAACATAATTCTAAGAAAGAAATTATTCTTAGAACAATCTCATTAGTTGAATGTATACCTTAGGTAAGTCATTTAATGTTTAGGGATCTGACATATAGTAAAAAAAAAATACTTTTTATTTAACTTGTGTCTGTGTGTATTATGTGTGCAGTGCATATAAATGGGATGAACACCTGTGCAAGAACACAGAGTCAAATGAAAATGTTGGTTGTCATGTCCTGTCACTCTCTGCCTGTTCTCTTGAAACAGTCTTGTGTCAAATCTGGGACCTAGACTAGCTGATGTCACAGGAATTCATATGGTCATGCCCAGCATTTTACATACATTTTCTAAACTCAGATCCTCTGGTTTGTACAGTAAATGTCCCGCATAGTTAGCCCAGTCTCTTGATTTACCTTTATGACTTACCTTTATGCATTAGTAAAATGATACATGTTAAAGTGCTTTGAAAGAAATAAAGCACTACACAAAAATGTGGTGAGCTTAGAATTATTGTAGTATGTCAAAGGTGATGAAAGACATCACCAGGATTTCTCTTTTGTCCTCTGGGCTTCCAATATATATGCAGAGGCAACCTGGATAACTCTGGAAGGACAATGAGCCTCCTGACTTTTCTAACCAGCCTCCAGAGGTTGTCTTTCCAACTCAGCAACCCAGTCACTAATTCTTAGCTCATCTAGTTTAAAGATTATAAATATTAGAAAATAAAACTTCAAGGAATTTTTTTGGAAACAGGGTTTCTTTTTCTGAAAACAATTATTATTATAAATTTAAAGTATACTATTATATTAATATTAATATTTTATTGACATGTAAAACTGCTTTGCATACTTCCAATGATACTTCATTTTTATCTACAATAATATCATTACGTAATCATTGTGTGATTTTTTTTCTCATTTATCTTTACTGACATGCACTCAAGTTTGATCATTTTAACTATGATGCAATCATATAAGAATTTCATTTTTTCTTTTCACTTTAAAAAGATATTTTAGAATAGTAATAGTAAGGGTGCAATAAACACTCCAGTGCTTGTCCTTCTTTAGCAAAGGATGCTCTGTTAACTTCAAAGTCATGAACAAATTTTCCTACATACTATATCTATTTAATGTCTTCTTGTATTACATACATTAAATTTTTAAATTTTCTCTTTAGCTGTATTTCATTTATTGAGCATTTGGTAGTATTTCTCAGCCTCCATAATTACATGAGCTAATACTAGAGAATAAAATTATCCCTAGATATGTGTCTGCCATTCTGTTTCTCTTGAACACCCTGAAAATTATAGTAAGTATGTTTGTTTGGCTATTAATAGCCTCTTTAGATCTTTTTCTTCCAATACCTGGCATCGTCATAGATCTTTCTGTCTCTGTTTGTTTTATCTTCAGTTATGGTTCACTGCCATCATTCATTAGGTCCTTTGGAATTGATTAAATCCATGCTGTGTTCCCACTGTCCTTCAAAAGGTAATGTAGCATCTCTAGAAAATATATAAGAAAGCAGATACTTTCTTACACTAAAACTGGATATATTCTTCTTGCACTTCTGTGGTAATGGTCTCTATAGTTTTTACATTTACAGGCCAGCCAAAACTAAAGCCAGAGTTGGTAAAAATTTTGTGCCATTCAAGTAATACAAATTTGAACCTAAGATATGCACAGTGATTAAGAGCTATTGTTTCTTTCTGCTTTTCTGTTCAGTGACAAAGTCATTTTCTTTGTGAACCTCTAAGATTATGGCAGAGAAAAGAGGTATTTCTTAACCTTTCCTCTACATATATGTATAGGAAATATATATATAATCTTCAATTTAACATTAAAATATTACTATAATAGATACAAGCATTTAACTTAATCTTTTATTACCTATAAGTTCCTTTAAAAATAAAATCTATTTTATAACACGATTGCCAAAATGTATCAACATGAGGCTACATGAGTACACTGCTTGCATCTTAACAAAGCTTACTAAGATTTTGTGTACACATGTGTGAGTATGTGTGTGTGTGTGTATGAACATTTTTTAACATGGCTAAAATTTTAAAAGAAAAAGGAGTATTGAATGATCGAAGAGGTCTCTGAGGACCAGATGCATATAAAGTCATGAGATTCTTATGTAAGAGTCTTAGGAATTGTTGCCATTGATAGATTTTCTAAGAAGACCTTAGTCCCTCATTCCAAAACTTTACTAACTGAGACTAGGAAACTTTACTAAATAGGAACAGCTAATCTTAAATTTAGGTATGAAATTCAATGTATTAAAATAGAAATTTGAATTGAAAATTTTTAATAGAATTAGATGGGCCAGCATGACTCAGGATAATTAATAAATGTCCCATCTACTTAGCTAACATATAGAAGAAACGTTGATATAAATTTTCTAGAAAAAAGCTATATAACTAATCCTGAGAACCAACTTTTATATAAATATGAATTCAGTGATGAGAACATTTGAATTCTTACAATTTATTAGTAAGAATACTATTCGAGAAGAAGAAAATGAAGAAATACATGGTTTGTTTCACTAAGCCTCAGTCTTTCAGAGAGTTGTTTATCTGTTATCCAAAATACATAAACAAGCAAATAAATAAATATAAGTTCTATGCCATCATGTCCCCTTTAGAAGAAAGTAACAAATGAGATCAAGCATATAAAAACAAGACCACTATATGAGAGCGGTACTTGAGTTCGTCTCCCCAACATACGATTTCTTGTTGAAAGAATTGACAAAGTGGCTTGGAGATAGCTTTCCTGTAATTAATTTTCTTTGTGTGTGAATCTAATATTGATGCAAAGGTGTTGCTCATTTGTCAACCCCAAGGTTTCATGTCTAACCATCCAACGGGAAACAGAGAACACAACAGAGCTTCCCAGAATCCCTCATTAATTAGCTCCAGCCCTCTATGATATTCATCCACTCATCTAAAACTGCTAATTGTTATCAATTGAATGATTTTCAGGATGAAATCAATACCTAGGAAGAATATAACTCATTTACATTGCTTGTTGAACACCGAGGTGACATGAACTGCTCATACTTATGAATCCAGGCAAGATATGAACTCAGTAAACAGAGACGAGGCTTTGTTGACTGCAAAGAGCATGGAAGTTGAAATAACAAAGACTAGATTCATGCTGTACCTGATGGTAGGTACATACATAAAGCAATCTGAGCTCAATGAGTTTTTTTTTTCCTTTAATTGCAAAATGCAGACCAGGTCAAAATGTTATTTAATGCTAAAGAAAAATTAGTCATAATTTCCACAGCACGTATCAAACTCAGTGAGGTTGTGAAATAGAAGTGAGGCAATAGGCTACATATTTTAGAATAACAGAGTTATTATATTCAATCTATCTCCACCTTAGTAATTAAAAATTGAGGAAAGAAGTTGGATCTTTCAAAATTTCTGCATCTATTTGATTTTCTTCCATTCAATGTGTGGCTTTTACAGTGAAACTAACTTGAGATATTTGAGAATATAGAGGGTTTTGGATGAGTGAACATTGAGTGACTGAAGCTCTCAAGAAGGAATTTGAAAGATCTCCGAGGCATGCAGCCATGTTATATAAACATATTTTGCACAGTACCATCCCCTGCATGATACTGGCGCCACAGTTGCATTAAGTGAAATTTTATCCAAAATTTGTGAAGGTGTTCTAAGTTTGTTTGTCTGCTCTCCTGCTTTTTCTCAATGTCCTTAAGTAAAAGCTAAGGCAGTGCAGACAAATGAGCTGTGTTGAGTAGGCCCTAAGCAGACCGAAACATTTTAATTGCAGTCAACTTTGTCAAAACTGACACTCTCGCCTCAGAGCAATTTTTGGAGAAACTTCAGCATGGAAAGAAAGAAAGAAAGAAAGAAAGAAAGAAAGAAAGAAAGAAAGAAAGAAAGGAAGGAAGGAAGGAAGGAAGGAAGGAAGAAAAGAAAAAAGAAAGAAAAAATTCAAGAGATTCATCTTATTGAGCTCTAGAGAAATTTATTCTTCCCTTCTTCCTTTTTCTTTCTTTTTTTTTTGAAGGATGAAGATAAAAGGAATAAGAAATAGTTGTATCTCTTCCTAACTTCTGAAATCCAAAAGACCATTTTGATGCCAGCACATTATAGTTGTCATAAAATGCATTTGCTTGTCTTTTGTGCATGCCTTCCTTACCCCAGAAACTAAAATAAGTATATATTTATTTTCCTGGAAATACCCAAAGTGGCCCTGGCTAAGCTTTAAATCTGTTTTTTTCCTATATGCTGTGGCTTTAAATGTTCCTGTCTGTACTTGGCAAAAGCAGATAACTGGAGTAAGCATAACAATAACTGAACTTGGGGGAAATCACAATGGTAACGGACTGCCCAAAAGTCAAATTAGATTTTTTTTTAACTCAGTGAATTGTAAAACCCTCTGCTAGTGCTAGTGGGGTTTCTTGTAATTATAACTGCAGGTCTCATATTTTCAAATAAGGGCTATGACCTATTTGTTTTTGTTGGGTCTTCAACAATCTCAACAACAACAAAAATACACTCTTTCCTTTTGTATATAGTATCCCATGGAATTTAAGGACATTTCTTTATCTTATATGCACATCAGAAGAAATATTGCCAATATTTTTTGCAGTAAGTCCATGCTTATTTCTGACTTACATTTGGATAAAAACATTTGTCATAAATATTCACTACAAAAATTATGTGACCAGAACAGGCTATGAAAGCTACCTTTCCTTTCTGTTTTCTTTACCATACAAATACTTAAACTAGATCACAAGGTTATTTTTTTTTTGGAAACTTTTACTAAGAATTCAGTTTCTGCTGTACACAAAAACTCAGTTTCTCTATCAGGATACTAGAGCAAAAATTATATATTTTTCTGATACAAAAGAGAAATTTCAATCTAAATATTTTTTATTAAATTAATGTTAAGCACACACAAATTTGATATCTTTAAAGGCATCATTATAAAGAAATCATAGGACTATGGTGATGGCCTCATAGGCAAAAGCCTTGTCACTTCAGTCTGGTAACTGTCCTTCTGCCTTCAGATCTTATATAAATGGGAAGGAGGACCTAAGTTCCACATGTGCACTTCGGGGCACAAATGCAGAGGGGTGCACACATACACTACAATAATCAAGGGTAACTTCAATCAAATTTTTTTAAAGAAATAAAATTGTATTTATTTGTATTAATGTTTGCCAAAAACAAACACACAAAAATTCACTTTTTTTCCAATGTCTTCTATATAGAATGTGACTTTATGCTAGTCGTGGAATGACCTTGGCTCAAAATTTATTGATTGATGAAATGAGGAATTTGTTTTTCTGCTTACCTCCTAATTGTCCTCAAAGAGAGCTCAGCTGTTTGGCTCACTCATTCCCCCGCACCCTGCATTGTTCCTTTGGACTGTGGGCAGAGTTGTCTACTAAGAACTGCACTTAGAATGTTAAGATTTAGGGAGGGTATTATGATCAGACTTTTCCTCAGGATGCTGCAAGCCTGTTTTGTAAGTTTACCATCCACAATTTTGCTAGAAAGGATAGCAAAATCTTTTTACAGAAGTTTAATAGACTTCACCTATAAACAGTAATGAATGTTTCCTTAAGGACATATATGCTGCAAGACACTGAGGAGTAGTCCTCAGTGTGGAAACTTATCCTGCACATATTTCACCTGCAACTTGTCTTTTTATTCTGGCACAATGGTCTCAACACAGTTTTTTTTTTTTTTTAATTCTTATACCTTGAAAAGTAAAATGACATATTTACTGTCACCCTCAAAGCATGTACACTCACTTGCCCCTGTTGAGAGGGATTATTTGCTCCTGACAGTGATGGAAACTGAGTGAGCACATAGAAGCCAATCAAGGGATTAGGCAGAAGGCTGTGGAAGGAGGGAGGGACCGTATATTGAGTACTGAGGGAACTGTGATCAGGTGGAGGAAAGTAAAATTGTCATTGGAAGGAAAGAAGAAATGGAGTTTTAGCTTTGCAAAGATAAGTTGCAGGGAAAATGGAGAAATGAGAAAACATTACACTGGTAGTTTAGGATAGTGCTTTTGAGTTACTACAATGAGATTTACATATTGGAAAAAAAACTGGTAAGAAATGTGAAAATCATATAGTAATCCATCTATGAGTTGGAGAAGTGCAGTAATACGTTATATTTCTTATGTAGGTTTATTTTTGCTAGTATATGTGTGCAATGAATTAATGCTTTAAAAAAGCTTGATTTTTCTGAACATGTAATCATATCTGTATTGGTCAATCTTTTTAGTTTTGAAATTTTAAATGATTCTGTTTAAGAAACAAAGAAACAATCTGAAAAAAATATTCCAAGTGTCAATAAATATCCATGCTTTTGGACAGCTGATAGCATTCTTGAGCTGGAATTTCACATATGACGATCCATTTGGGAGAATAGAACATTATTCACTTAAAAAAAAAACAGATTATCTGTGGGTGTCTGTATTTAGCAATTACATGTAATATCTTGTAAGGTTTTTGTTTTTTGTCTCAATACTGTTCAATATATGTTGTTACAAATCTCTCCTCATACTTATTTTTGACTCTTTAGAAGCTTTCTTTAGATACACTGCTATCCTAAAATTTAAACTTTCTGTCTTGATGATAATAATGTTTAAGTTTTCCACAATGAGCAATAAATTTTCCTAACAGTGATCTCTGAAGTCTCCAGACAGAAGAGGGGACCCCACAACAATCATTTGATCTGGTTCATAATGATGCTATTGAACCAATAAACACCACACAAAAACCAGCTTTGTACTACAAATTGTTCAGGACAAGTCCAAGGTAGCTGACTGAGATGATTCACAATTCTATACCACTCTAGCCAGAGCTTCAGATAAGCCTTACCCATTACTCTGAGCCTGGCTATAGTTGTTACAGCTAGTCTTTATGAGACTTAATCATTGCTTTAGGTTTTTGATTGTTTGTTTGTTTTTGTTTTTGTTTTGCAGGATCCCACAGAGATACAGATCTGGCCCCTAGACAGCAGAAAGCAATTCTAATAAACAACACTCCTTCCAATAGCTTTTCTATTCTTCTCAGGGTTATGGGTAATAGTCACCTGTAAGGGATTGGTTACAAGTTATGATGGGATTGAGAGTAAAACAATAAAGTTTAGACTCAGGAATCTCTTTTGGAAAAGAAAAAAGACAGATATGATAGATAGGATAATAAGGTAGAGCATTGTATCTACTTGTAAACTAATTTAGCAACTATCAGCTTTAGATAATTTGTACTGGTAAGGAGTTTTGAACATTGATACAAATGTAAAATTATTCTATTCCTGTTTAAGATAGCTTTTATATTCTTACAAATAAACAATTTGTATTGTTTGCCATATTGTATATGTGTTTATACTTCTGTTTAAATTTTTTATATTAATACAAATGTAAAGTTATTTGTTTTAGTGTATGTATGCTGTACTTCTGTTTAAATTTTTATATTAATACAAATGTAAAGCTTTTGGTTTTAGTGTATCTATGTTCTATTTCTGTTTAGGATATTCTGTATATTGATACAAATTGAAGGTATTGTTGTCATATTGCACTATACATTTCTACCTCTGGTTAAGATGTTTTTGTATATTGTCACAAATTCTAGGTCACTATTTTTATACTGTACATCTGCTTACAGATTGTTTATTTTTATAATGTGAAGCCTCAGTCTCTAAGCTATAGAGATTGGTAAAATTAACAGGTTAATAGCTACCCATGCTTGTCATACTTATCGTCATGTTAGTTAGGACTTGTAGCTATACTGAGATATATGTCAGATGGATAGGTGATTTTCAGACACTTCAAAGACCTGGAGAATATGGCATTTAAATGTCTTAATAACTTAGAATTCTGTTGACTTGAGACCCAACTTTCAAACACGATTGCTCTTGGTAGCATCAATCTACTCCCAAGTGGATGATGGACATCAAAGAGTCTCCTCATAGAGTTTTTCTTCCTCTTGGCATAAATGGCCTGTTGGACAAAGACCTGCTCTTGTCTCAACCGCTGACAGTAAGCACACTGTCCAGTTCAGACGAGCAGGACAAAGGAAAAGCAACTGTCAAACTTTGCCAAGAGAGAATAGGACAGTCTTTCAAATATTCCTGCTTCTGAAAATGGTCTGTAAGATATTCTAGACCTGTAGCCAATAGAAGGTGCCCTAACATTGCAGAGAAACATTGGGTAACTATCCAGGCAGCTAGGTGTCTCTATCATTTCTTTTTGGAAGTTGCTTGCTCACACTTCCTGATTATTCAGGTAATACTATTTTCCTTTCAAGTCTTGGAAGGGGTTGAAGACTAGATAGTTATAGTTACAATCTTCTTACATTTTAGCTAAGAGCATTTCAGGTAGAAGATTTATATGCTTCAGGATAAAACAGCTTTTGGAGGAATCTCTGTAACTTACCTTTGGCCTGAATATTTAGCATGTGTTTCTTACTTGATGTTGCTCTTACGGGTTGTAGTTCCATTTCTGTTTATGTTATTACCTTTTTTCTTCTGGAAAATACTTAATAATCATCCTTATGGTATATAACTTTGTATTAAGTTTAGAACCTTCTTATTTAGAGAAAAGGAAAAAGTGTTGTGGAAATTCACTTCACCAATGAATTTGGAGTATCTGGTCTGTCTTCTTTGAGTACACTTAAAATGCTTGTTCTCTTGGGTATTTTGTCTTGTGTCTGTAAATGTCTGTAAATCTTTTCCTCACTGCACCTCTTAATAAATTGTTGTGTGCACACACACACACATACACACACACCCCTTTATGATTCTCATTTAAAATATAATGTACTTTTTGCTACATGGTTTCTTAAAATGTTTCCATTGTTGCATATCCCTTCCTTTTGGAACCTTGGGCAGTCTAAACAATCATAAAACAGAAAAAAATAAAGAATCCACAGGCTTTTTGAAAGCCCAGACAAACAGCTTTAGCTTAAGCAGATGTGACTTCTGGATAGAAAGGCCATGTTAACAATAAACTGGTCTCCAGACTGCTGTAAAAAGAAAACATTATCATAATCAAGTCTACCGAGAAGTCTCTGATCCACCTCATCCTGCTCATTCTCACTGGAAGAACCATCTGAGTCTGATGGTGACTTTGAACACAGATGCTCTCAGAGAGTCTAGACACATAGGCTTCTCTAACAGGTTTCTATACAAATGGCTAAGCAGATCAGCCTTTCCCAGCTGGATGTTACATTAAGATCTGATAAATCTCTTACATTTAAAGCCCACATCTTGAAACTGAAGAAGCAACTTTAAGACTCACCTTAAAGTATTCTCACACTCAGCCTGCAGTTAGAGCATGGGCAAATAACTTGCTTCCAACTGTTTGAAGGAGTTATACAAGTCTTGTTTTATAATCTAGAACAGGCCTCCCTATATGGGTGTAATGGATCTAAAAATAAATGGAAAGAAACATGTGAAAATCTTGTCTTTACTCTCACAAAAAGCTGCATTGGATTTCCAGTATGTCACAAACAGCCCTCTCTCCTCACCTTACCTATACATTCAACATGTACATGCTCTGATTCAACAGGTCACCAAAACTTTCCCCTTGACCAAGTGTGATAACATATGCCTGTACTTCAGCACTTGGGACCCTGAGAAAAAAGAATCACTGTGGGTTCAAGACCATCATAATCTCTACATTTAGTTCCAGGCCAGCTCAGACTATAGAGCAATGCACTGTCCCAAATAAAATAAAAAATGTGGACCTTCCTCTTTGTGCAGTTCAGACCTCATCTGACACTGTCATCAACTTTTTTGCAAAATTTGGCAGCAAATAAGTCATTTGGATTGACTATGGATTTCTGTGGGGTTTTCTTTTTAAAAAAAATGCATTTCATAAGTCCATTTAAACTATTGGTTGACTTCTCTGCCACACTTTGGTCATAACTTGTAGACCATAAAATAAAACTGAAGGTGGAAATACAAAAATATCAAGCATTTTTAATCTCCCCTTGGATCTCTCTTCCTGATCTCATTTTTTAAAAAGAAAAAAGAAAGAGATAAATAAGAACAGCTTGCTCTCGATGTTTCTTGGCCATTTTTCCTCAGAATCCTGGGATGAACGTACAGAGTGGCTTTTCTCTGAAAATGCACAGAGCAGACAGAACTTTAAGTTGCTATGAGTCTGGGCTCCTCCTTACCACGGTGGGCTGAAATGTGAAGTCATCTTCATTATAAGTTTGAGGAAAGCTGAGTTTCACCCTGTCTATATGGAGCAGCTAGCGTTCTGGAAAATGAACGCAGCAAACTTTTCTCGCCATCATATGCTGAGGTACCCTGATATGCCTTGGGGAAGGACAGCACATTACTCTGTGTAAATGAGAAACACACAGAAAATAAAATTGTTAGGTTTTGCTTGGAATTGAAAATTGTCGAAGGTTGAAGACTTTAATGTAGGGGGTTTATCAACAGTGGCAGCATCGGTAGCTTTATCAGACCTACACCACCTAGGCTGCAAAAGGCACTTCCTGCAGATGAAATTACAGAGCTAGAGATTGGGGTCCAGATTTTATACTCAGGAAGCCCTTGAAAACGTGTTTGCCACTGTCATGCTGAGGGAGTTAATAGATTCAACATTAGCCCCTATTTTTTGAGATAACACCCCAAATGTGGCATCTCCCCAAAAACCATTCTTTAAAATTTTCATAATAAAATACCAAATAGGTCATTTTAGAGAAAAGTCATTGGCAGAAAGTTCTGAAGCAATGTTTTGAGTAGACACTTAGGAAAGGAATCATTCATCACTTTAACTAAAATATCCTCAGTGAAAGAAAAAAAAATAGTAATTATAGTCAGAACCAAACTAAATAAAAGTATCTATATGCATATTTGCCAGTTATTTATAATATGTGGACCCTTGTACATTTCCACATATATATTCTGCTTAAATTATTTTATAAGTTCAAAAATAACAACTTAAGAGGATTAGATAATTAAAAAATTTATAGAATTAAATTCTGAAGAGAGTTTATTTGGTCTTTACATTTTTGTAAAAGTATTTCATACCTACAAAAGTATTTATTGCCTGCTCATGGCTATTTATTAGGCATCTACTATCAATAAAATTATACAAAGTAAGCATAAAAATAAAATAATTAAAGTTGTCTTAGTGTATTATGTTTGACAGGATTCTTTGGGGCCAGACATTAGTGATATGGCCAGTGTTTGAGAAATGAGAGTGAATGCCTTTCCCACCAAGTGGTCAACAGCAGAATAGAGCCTCTGCCCACAAATATACCTGGAAACTAGTGTGGGGATATACATAGTTGGTAGGGTAGCTTTTGGTAGGTTCAAGGCATTGAGATCAATTCCCATTCTTAATAATAATAATAATAATAATAACCTAAAATAAGTCTACAAATAGAAAATTGTTACAGAAGTAGAAAAGTAAAACATTGATCACCATATTGCATGATAAATATTTTTAATATACCCAAGATATTCAGAAAGTTTGAGGAACTATTATGAATAGGATATTTAACTTTCTTGAGTTTCCAAGGAAGATGATGCTTGAAATAGAAGCTAAACAACAACAACAAATCCAAAAAACGAAAACAAAACCCAGTGGAGAGGTTTATTAGAGGGGGCGGGGGGTGAGAAGGTGGCATTCAAAGCTTAATGAGGGCAGAAGGGCTGGACTAGATGGAGTGCATAGATAGAATGAAGGAAGCTGCCAGAAAGGAAGGCTAAAGACAGAGACTATAAACCATTTCGTGGAGTCAAAACCTTCACCCTGAGAGCCAGCTAAGAAGTGACCTGCAAACACATGTGACTGAAAACAACAGAGCGCAGCCTGAAGGGAGTTGAAGTGGATAAGGAAGTCCAGTGGAAAGAGTCTGGACATGGTCAATGGGACACTCTGAAGATTCTCATAATTTTGCTCTGTTTATAGTAGGTGTTTTGCAATGCCTGCAGGGAAAGTCAGCAGTTCATGAACCAGCATTGAACTGAAGCAGTCACTGATTGTTTGAGCATATTGACAAAGCCTGTATGGCCAAAGAGTTCATGGCCAATGCATCTCTGATAGGAGACACAAAGATAATTTAGCCTCGTTTTTGAAAATTTCAATTATCACCAATTAACTTTTGGAACTACTAATTAGAAGAAAAACATTTCCCTTTCATTAAGAGCATTCAATCTAGCCAAATTAATTTGGAAAATTTTCCTTCTTGCCAAAGAAAATCTATTGTGTTAGCTTTAATGCTCAACCATCATCAAATTATTTGTTTCAAAATGTTTCTATTATCATGTACTAAGCAGGTTAATCCTTTGCAAAACCACAACTGGAGACACAGTGTTATTCAGTGTGGAGTCTAAGGTGGTACCAAATAGACAAATAACCTAAGTTGGTTTCTAAGTGTCGCCCCTGTAACTTTGAGTAATACATTTATACTACCAAAGGTTTAATCACTTGCTCACCAAATGAACACAGTAACTTTGTCTGCATGAACATTTGACTGACAGCCAATGTAAGATACATAACACAGATCATAAAACCTACCAACAAGGAAGAATTCAATAAATAAATCTTAGCTTCTAGGATTTTCCCTTGAAATTTTTCATTGGAAAACAGAATATATTCTGTGAGTTTATATATCATGGAATAGATTTCTAGTCAGTATTCACTGAGACAAACTTCAACAGCTTAGAAAGAAAAATATTTTTATATGCAAATAGTGTCACACATATTTTCCATTGTAAAAATGTTACTTTATTGTATAACAATAGAAATTATATGCCAAAAGGTAAAAATATCTGAAAGTCTTAGAAGGTGAGAATCTGTAATACTTTTGGGTTTGTTTTGTACTATATCTCTTGCATGATATAACCCATAAAATGTGGTTTTACTTCTTTGGTGTGCCAAGAGTCAAAAGTTGCAAAGAAATGAGGGGTAAGCTCCAAAGCAAAGGTTAGTGGTAGCCACAAGGCTCCAAAGCTACAAGAGAAGCTTCACAACATGAAACTGCTTGGGACATGCAAGTGCATAAACAGTGTGTGCAGAAGTTCTCTATAAAGCATATTTACATGCTCACCTTCATAGGATCAAATGTGTACAGTAACCTACAGCACCTTAGTCACAGACACACACACACTAGCACAGTCCTCCACACTGAAATAGCAGTTTCAAAATGATTTGGAACAGAGCCTGTCAGTCCTTGTTCCTATACACATCAAGTGATGCCTATACTCATAAATAAACAGAAGTTATTTTCTCCAAGTAGCTTGCTTTATCAAGCTGTTCAGGGACCCAGAGACTTTGATTCCTTCTTTGCCCAGAAAGCATTCCATGGTTGTTTTCTTTTATTTGGGGCAATCTAAGAATTCAATTAATATGACTTATTAAGAAGCAGACATCAGGGATCATTCAGAAGTTACCACTTCTGCATCCTGGACATTAATTTTAGGTACTACAACATGTCTCCCATGAGCCTTTGATAAATATTGGCCTACGTTTTGTTATCGCTAAGCTATTGATACATATCACCAAGCTTAAAAATAAAAATTCATACCAGGAGCAGAGATTTTGAGAAAACTTTTCTATGGGGATCTAAGTGGAAAGCAGAAACGCACCAACCACCAGGACTGCAAAGTATAAGTGAGTGCTGCTGGTGGTGGTGTGTGTGGTGGGGGTGTTTCAAACCTTCAAACATATGTCCTGGGAAATGACTAACAATAGTTAGACAGAATGACTGATGCTCTCTGAAGATAGTGAGAGGTTTAGAACCATGTTTCCATTTTCAGCTGGTGGGAACTGACTCTGTTTACTTACTGTTTCTAAAGAAGGGAAATCTAGCATTAGCATTTGATTTAACAGTGTCTCCCTCTGAGTTGAATGAGGGATCTGGCTAAGCAAAACAAAAGCTTTATTTCTAACAGCTTCACACCCAGGGAACTGAACTGATCAGCCTGGGAAAACAATAAACATCCATCACCTTGTTTTATTAGCAAAAAACAAGGGACAAGAAGTCTAATTGTTACTTTACTTTTTCATTCAGAAATGAGGCAGAATCTATGATCAAATATGAAAAGTTCTTTGCTAGTATTGATATACTAAGTTAGTATTTTGAAAGAATGCCTACTAAGGAGGTTATTTTGCGTGTTGGATGGCAAAATTCTATATGATCTCCAGGGTGGTTTCTTTGCTGCTTCTCGATTCTCCCTTCTGTGCTTTGTGAGTTTCTCTCTGTTCCTTCACCATTCATACTGTCTAATACTGCCAAAGTGGGTATATGCAGAATTCACAAGCTCTCCTCCATTGAACAAATACAGCCTATTTTAGTTCTGAATGTGAGACTGACATAAAGAATTCCATAGGTCAAAGAAAATCCTGCTCTTTTTCCCGATGCACTTTTTCTTCGCATCATAAAAAATGAAAAGGCAACCCACATTCTCGTGCATGCTATCATCAGGCATGCTTTGCCATGGCAAGCAGACTTGTGAAACAGGCATGCTACTGTGAAATTTCAGAGCCCTTTTGCAGGTCCGATTTAATTTCCAAGAAGTACAAATGTGAAACGAGTGTAATGGAAATTTCTACAGTCACTGAAAAAAATATTCTCCCCTCCTCCCCTCCTGGAAGCAGCTGAGGCTAGAGCTACCCAGTTTTGCCTGCTGAAGTTGATGAAGTCACTGTCACCTCATGCAGGAAAGGAAGTGGAATTCTCTCCAGTGTTCTTGCTGCTTTGGATCTCATCCAGCGGAGCGAGAAGTTAAGATTGGATTCCTGACAGATAAGCAAAGAAAGACAACTTTGTCAACATGCTTATTCAAAGCCACGCTTGTTTACAACCACACATAGATATTTGGGGCTAAATATATGCTTATTTACTTAACACATTTAGTAGAAGAAGGGTAAAAGGGTAAGTGCCACATAAACTTTGTGGCTTCCAAAGTTAAACCAATTCTTGACATATATTGAGATTTTGCAAGATCCCATTTCCAATTTCTCAAAAGTTTATTTTCCCAGACTTATATTTGGCTATAAGTATATATATATAAATTTAGACAAAATATAACAATGACAAAAATTTCTAAAATTGCAAAGATTTTTTTAAAAATATAAAAGATATTCTTGACTTATTTCATCTATTATAAAGAGCATACATGTTGGGGATTTACCCCAGGTGTAGAACATTTATCTAAGAAGCACAAGATCCTGGTTTTTGTTTCCAGCATGCATATACACAAAAACTCTGTGTATATTGTGAGGAGTTGGGAGCATTATTGGATTAATTTAGCCAACTATACAATATCAAATTGCCAATCATAAGATAGAAAATTACAACTACCTAAATAACCTTCCTGATCTGTATCACCACTTACATTTGAAAAAGAACAATTCTTTATTTCCTTCCTATTTTTGGCATCACTTGCAAACTACATAAGCATAGTACCCCTGAGGGTAAGAAAATGTTATAATTGTGTTCTCAGCCCACACATTGATCAACCCCACTCAATGTGCCTTGTGAAAGTGAATAGGAGAATACACATAGGCTAAAATATTGAGTACTATGTTATCCTTGTATTTAACACGATTTTAGTGGTGTTTATTAAAAACTTATTTCAGCCCAGAGATCATGAAACACCATAATTTGTCAAACTGATATACAAAATTTCGCAGTTATAAATATGAGCTATCTATCATATTATATATAAGGGAATATTTGACAAAAATTCTAAAATTCTCTTAAAAATTCTAACATAGTGAACTTGCTTAACTGTACATATCCAGAGCTGGCCAAGTTTAGTCACAGAATGTTTGGGTAATATGCAGAGATAGGCTCTGAATTTGATTCCAAATAATCAAAGGTGAGAAGAGAAAGAGAGGAGGGGAGAGGCGAGAAGGGAGAGCTTGCAGAAGCTTTCCCTTAACTAGAATTTCATGTCTCTCTTGTAAGTATCAATCATCTGGCCAAAAAAAAAAGGCTAATGATGAAATGCTAGCTTTGTTATCTTGGAGTGTTAAACACTGAGCTGGCTATGAGCTAGGGTGGTGCTATGTGGTGCAAACTGATGCATTATGCTTGATTTCCAAAGTGATAGCATGACCTCTTACTTACTCATTTTGTTCAAATGTTTTAGGAGCCATGTGGACTATATAGAGAAGGCTTCCTGGCATCTACTCACGTCATTGAGAAAAGCCCACTGATGAGTGGCATATTCACTGGGAGTGATATCTGGCTTGTTCACAGTTTCACTATACTTATGTGGACATAGGGCATTGGGGTAGAACTCATGTATTTATATGAAGAAATCCTGTTCTAGTCACAGACCTTAAGAAAATAGGTCTCCCTAAAGGAAATGGTTTGTTTTTTTAATGTGTTCGGTTTGCTTGAGTGTTTTTTTTGGGGGGGCGGGGGGTCATTATTCTTGTTTTTCTGGGTGGCATTCAACATAAGGCCTCACACGTTACTTTTCTTTACTAAATTACAGTCCTCTTCCCTCTTTTCAAATTTTATTTTAGGGCAAGTTTCACTAAGTTGCCAGGCAAGCAACTCACCTTACAGCCCAAGGAATCTGTGAACTTGCAAGTCCCTGCCACATTCAGTCTTCCCGAACAGGCCTGTGTGTCTCCTTGGCTTTGAGCCCCTCTTTGGCTATATAGCTACATTCTACCTTCTCTCTGTCAATACTGAGTAGAGGGCCTAAGAGTCTGACAGTGGGCTGTGCAAATGTGTGATGAGCATACAATCCACTAAACAACTTCTCTGCGACATTGCAGAAAACATTTCAATGACTGCCGATTAAGGACCATGGTTCATGACTTATCAGAGCACCGGATCAATTTTAACTAAACTTCATTTCTCCTTTTATCCTCAGCAACTTACTATAAGTCCACCGAGGTAAGGAAGGCAACCGTTCAGGTTCATAAACTTTCAGCAGAAAGAGGGGTGACAGAATTTCTTGCCAGGTGATCATAGCTTTTTGCCCAGAAGCTTTGTAGAAATTTAACCATTGAGACATTTCTCTTATTTTATTTTCTTGAAACTGGAATTGGGAAGGCTTTTGTTGTTTTGTTTTGTTTAAAAGGAAGTCTCCTGTAAAAGACTCTAGAAAATATGTATTAAGGGTAAACCTTACACCGAGATTTTTGCACAGTGCTATTGTGCTAACCTGTGTTGCCGCTGATTCCTCAAAGCATGATCTACATAAAACCTAATGGTCCCCCACGTGGCAAAGAGTGTTAGCTTCATTTTTAAAAAATGAAATTTGTAAAAGATGGCATGGTTTTTACTAAGACTCACATATTTCCCTACATCTTGTTGCAATCTTAGAAGATAAAACTTGTTTTTTCTAGGAGATCCAAGAAGCTTATTTTGTTCTCTCTCTCTCTCTCTTTCTCTCTCTTTCTCTCTCTCTCTCTCTCTCTCTCTCTCTCTCTCTCTCTCTCTCTCTCTCTCTCTCTGTATGTGTATGAGAGAGAGGAGGGTTGCAGGGAGAAGAGGGTGTCAAAGGGCAATGGTAGGGTTTCTCCCCCAGTCTCCTGCTCTATTTTGTGAGACAGAGATTCTCAATAAACATGGCGCTTGCAGTTTCAAACATGCAGGCTGGCTTGCAAATCCCTGGGATCCATGGTCTCCACAATTTTTCCTTTCCCGTCCCCTGTAAAGTTACTAATCCTGCTTCTAATGTGAGTTCTGGGAATCCAACTCAAGTCCTACTTTAACCCACTGGGCTGTCTTCCTGACACCAGAACACTCAAGTTCTTAAGATCATTTAAAAGAAAAATGTTTTGCTGTGGTAATGATTTATTGCTTTCATTTAAGTGGATATACATTAATGGCTGAGTTTTCAAATAATGAAAGCAGAGGCATAGTCTTCACAGCCTAAGAGAGAAGCCTCTCTAAACCTTAAGGACTGTGTTAAAAGTCTAGTCAGGCCATGCAGCTTCTTTCATTTTTATACTGAAAGACTTAGTATGTCTTCTGTGTTTACTCACTGCCACCAGAATTATTCATGAATACATGATGAGTGTATGTCGCCACAGACACACACTATATTCCTGTGCCCTGCAAGGTCTGATATATATCACATATCCTAGAACTTGCTGTACAAACAAACAAAAATGACCTTGAACTTGTGATTCAATTTCCTCAACCTCCCAAGTCCCTGGTTTACAGGTTTACTCCACTCCCAGGCCAGTGCTAAGGATCAAACCCATGGCAAGAAAATTTCCAGGCTAGAATTTTGTCTCCTGCAGCTACACAAGCAAAGACTTCTATAAATAAAAGAACTATGACATTTTAATATTTGTTTCTGATATTAGGAATGTGATGAACTTTTCTAGTTTCAATAGAGAAACCATGAGCGGGATAGAAACTGTAGCCAGAAAGTCAGACAATCTGCAGACTGCTTAATTAATTTAAGGCACAGAAAGTGTTCACGAATTTCCGTGTGAAGAGAAAACAAACCTATGCTCTGAGTTTAGCCAGAAAAGAATGTTGTCAATGACAGAAGAGATTATGCTGATAACTTGTGGAGACCTCTAGGAAGAAAGCCAAGTTTAATCTCAAATTACACTGAATCTCATCTCATCTCTCTGTCTCTCTGTCTCTCTGTCTCTCTGTCTCTCTCTCTCTCTCTCTCACACACACACACACACCAAAAACTGAAACATTTGTTTAGATCCAAAAGTTATAGTAACAGAAACTTTACTCTGATTCGATAATATAATGGAAAAAAATCAGAATAAGTTATTTGAGGTAATATCCTAGGAAGATGGGAGCAAGGAAGTACTTCTTTTAAAACTGTACAATTCATCCCAGAGAATGTTGACAGGATAACCTAAAAATGCCTTCAAATGAAAACAGGCGTGGTCAACAGGCATTTAGCTAGGAATTCCCTGACGTTACCCCCTACCTGACCTCATAGTTAAATGGTGAAAACAAACTAAAAAGAACTTAAGGCTTAACATGTTTATGGGCTAGCTCCACTTCACTTGTTTTTTTGTTGGCTTGAAATAATATTATAAAAACTAGATATTGTGCTAAGAAGTCATACCAAGACTTTGAAATGTCACATCAGGAAAAGTGAGAAGCTTGCTTTTCTACCCAATCTCATGAATTACTGTTAAGCTTATTAGAACTGGCACAACAGAAGCACGCTTTTAAAATATCAAAGATTGGTTTGTTTCTCAAATTCATAGCATGAATTGCCAGCAGTATATCAATCACAAAATTCTCTGGTAAAGATTCACATGTTGAAAAATTAATTAGAACTAGAAAAAATTAAGTATAAATAAAAGGCATGCATTTTTGCTTGCATAGAAGCAGGTATTACTAAATATAGAAATGAGAAATAAAGAAATGTTTTATATATAATGGTATTTAGTTTAACTGGGGTTTGAGTTACTGAGCAATATTCTTGAACAGCTGAAACTTAAAAATTCTAGTTAAATCTCATACTTTGAAAAAAACAAGAATGTTTTTCAACAATTTACCCTGAAATAAAATACAAATTTAAATTTTTACCTGAGAAACTTTATTTCTGATACATTTGTATAGTTCTAAATTCTCTTAGATCTTTTTAAACATCAGTCATATCTTTACCAAAACAGAAATGATTATTCGCAAGACTCAGGGGGAAAAAAATTCCAGCTAGTTCAACCTGTAAACATTTCCTTAATCTTTCTCATTTGCATTTCAAAACTTCCCAATATCAAAAGGGAAAAGAGTAAACATATCTTGTTTATTACTTCCTGCTGTTTTCAATTTCACTGAACCTAGTCTCTCTCTCTCTCTCTCTCTCTCTCTCTCTCTCTCTCTCTCTCTCATACACACACACACACACACACACACACACAAAATGATCAATTTAGTTTTCATTTTTTGTAGTTGAGAATGTGAAGCCATCCATCTACATGCACTCCCATTCATGGGAATGCCTAAAGCAAAGCAAATCTTGAATGCATGAACGCAAGCATCAGGACTAGGTATAAAGTACAAAGCAGATGAAGGCCAAGATATCAGCTGCCCTACTTTCAAAATAGCCACAGTTTGTATATAAATCATATTCAGAGAACCCTGTTGGCTTTACTAGCTGAAGAGGAACCCCAAGCCTGTTGCAAGTTTGCAGAATTGCCCCATAGCAAAAGTCCAAAAGATCTGGCATCAGACCTGAGCAACTGAGTCAAGAGCTTTAAACAAAGTACAACTTTTCAAGCCTTTCATTTTTTTTTCCATTTCTCAAGACAGGGTTTTTTGTGTAATCTTGGCTGTCCTGGAACTCATAATGTAGATCAAGCCGGCTTCAGACTCAGGGGTCTGGCTGCCTCTGACTCCTAAATGCTGGGATTAAAGATGTGTGCCACCAGCCATGGACTACAACTTTTAATTTAATGTTTAGTCAAGTAAAGAACAGATTTGACTACTACTTTCCTAACAAATTCAAAAATAGATCAAATATTAGATTAATATTATCCTAGTCTACAAAGTCTGGCACAAAGACTTATAAGATAACTTGGAAACATGTAATGGTAGGTAGATTTTTTATACTGATTGTTATACTGTTTTCTGATATATTTACAGCATTTATCCCTACCTGGAGACAAGAAAACTGAGATAGACAATTAATTATCTTAGGAGAATAAAAAGTGGGCTAGCAGAAAGCAAGCCAGATGCGTGGAATCAAGCTATTATTTCACAACATAGCGTTGCCCACCTGTATACTCCACTGTAATTAATTGCAACAATGAAGGGTTATGCCAATAAAATGCTAAAATGTGTAAAGTTGTATTTCCCTCAGTTTAGTATACGTTTGAATATACTTAAATTTATTTTTATCTTTTACTTGTTTTCTGAACTGAACAGATCCCAACCTCTCATTCACTTTTTAAACATTCTTGGGAGCTCTCAGTATATGAATGGATCACACACATACAAGAACCTTTATCTCACATATTTATTTGTTCACTTATAATGAGGGTAACTAGTCAGTCTGTTGGGCTTGCTTACTAAACATGGGTGAGAGGTTGCCTACAGGAGTGTGAGTGACCCCAAAGCAACCTCAGTGGAAAGTCTGTGCCCAGCATGATTGATAGCAGCCCCATGGTTGCATGGATGAAGTCTGTTTCCGGTTACCTTCACCAGCAAATATTCTCTAGCACCTTCCCAGACCCTGAGGTCACCTGCAATTAGGGCAGAACTGCATGCAAATGGATTGGAGAAGTAGCTGGAACCTACGATAAGGGGCCAATGACTCTCCAACCTTTCTTGTGGGAAGGAATGTCAACAGTCAACAAGGCCAGTTGTAGTGACTTTTTGCAAGCAGGCACAGCTGATACCAGGGAGAGACTGGCTATTTTTCCACTAAGAGAGTACTGTGTGAACATACTTTTAATAGATTTTGTGTCATGTAGTTGTGATGACTTGCTGAAATTATAGGAACAAAGATGAGCTCTAATTCTTAAAAAGATACCAGTTAAGTTTTTGGTTTTTGTTTGTTTGTTTTGCAAGTTACTGAAGTTAATCAAAGCTGTGCTTAGCCAACAGAACATTTGTGTAGTATCCTGAAGTTGCTCTAACTTATTGCAAACGTTCCATTTCATCTATAACATACAACTTACAGTTTTGCTAAAGCATCAATCCCCTTCATCTGTATATCTGTGTCAAAGAAACAAGTGTTCACAAACCAAAGACTGCTCATTCTTTTTTTTTTTTTTTTTTTTTTTAACTATTTCAGAACTGGCAGACAGAGTGATCCAAAAGAAGGCATCTCAGCCATGGGAAAATCTGCCAAACTCTACCCACTCCAGGAGGTATTTGGAGATATGTGCAGTCTAGCATCTGATGTGCACTGCTCAGAAACTTGGCTACATATTCTACATTGCAAAGAATGACACACTGGAACAAAGAATTCACCCAGAATGAAGGTTCCAGTGTTGAATACCTATGACTGGAGTAACAAATGACTGTGAACTGAACTGTCTTTCCTCCCCCAGGAGATATTATTCTTTTTTATTTTAAATTGTATGTGTATGTCAGGGGGGTTAGTTTGTGCATATTGTAAGTGCTGTTGCCCAGAGTCCATAAAAGTGTGTCGGATTCCCTGAAACTGGGGTTAGTAACAGTTGTGAGCTACCTGTGGGTGCTGAAAACTAAACCTGGGTCTTTAGGAGGAGCAGTCAATGCTCTTACCCTCTGAGCTATCTCTCCTTCCCCTAGTAAGAAACTTTTAAGAAATATTTTTTGACATTTTTAATTATATGTGTTTCTGTATGCTAGCATTCATATGTGAGTGCAGATGCTCAAGGAGGGGACAGACATCATATGCAATTCCAGGCTGTAATTCCAGGCTGTTGTGAGCTACTCGACATGAAGTCTGGGAGTAGAACTATAGTCCTCTTCAAGAACAATCTATGCTCGCAACTTTAGAGCTATCTCCCCAGCCACAAGCAAAGATTGTTTCCTAGCTGAAGCTGATAGAGCAGCTTTATATTTGAAACTCATTAGCGGCCAGTGATAACTCTCTGTAGTTCACTCAGCTGAGAGTACATATCTTGTGAAATCTAAAGGAACTTTCTTAGCTCTTCCACTGAGACAGTCCAAGCCTCTTCTGATGTCATTCTAACCCCAAACAGATCTAAAACTTGAACTATGACTTTACTGATACCCTCAATACACAAGCCATGTCACCATCTGAGCATCCATCCTTGAAAGTTTTCAGTATGGTAGTCAATAAAAGCAAGTTCCCAGATAGTTTCGTTGAGGAATTGAGATCTACCTCGCCTTTAACAGTGCCTTTATTATTACGGAAATAATGAAGAAATGAGTAAGAATTGTCCAAATTTAGTGAGGATGTATTACTTCAATATAGAGAAAGAAGCCTTTTTCAAGATCTTCAGGAATTATTTCCATGTCAATAGGTTTATTACATACATTACCTAATAGTGAGAAAATCTATGACTCATCATCATGTATACTCATGTATATATCCACATACAGATACATACATGTAATGTGCACATATACACATATGTGCAAGTAAGGTAGGATGATAGGGTTTAAAATGGGCAAGATCATTTCAAAAGAAAAGTGAAAAGAACATGCTAAAAATGGCCAAAGAAGCAAAATGAAAAATGCCAATGTGACTCCCCCAGACTCAATCAGATGCACCCCAAAAGAAACACGGTTCACCTGCACATTAAATCTGTTAACCTGCTCTACAACTTTCTGGTAGCAACCCTCCATAGCCTAATTATAGAATATCTCCACCAATTGTTGTCCTGCATTCACGTGTCATTTAGCATTGCAAAGGCAAAGACTTGGAATTACAACTCCATGACCAAGAGGAGTTTAAAGTGTGTTTAATCACAAGGATGTAATTATTCATCTTCAACATCCTGCTGCACATCTTAAAGGTAGATAAAGTAGTTTCGCCATCTCTGTGTCTATACCATGGAAAGTCCCTCAGCTTTTATGAGATGATACTTCTTGACTGTCACTTTAGCAAAAATATTTAAAATTATTTAAATATAGCTTGTTAATTTATAATAAGCTCTCGTTTTGAATAACACCCATTGGCCTCAAAATATAACTGTGCAAAATACATCTTAAATTATCTGGTTAGAATGTGTAAGTTTAAAGAGAAAGTTCATAGACATAAACTTGACAAAAATTATCTCATAAAATAAGAAATTAAGTGCTTAATTATGCCATTAGTGTTAGTACCTTAGCTGATGTTGCTGATAATGCAAATATAATTTAATGCAAAAAATAGTATAAAACCACATCTTTGCTTGCTAAATTTCTTCTAGAGGAAGCTATACCACCGTTTCTGTAATATTGCTTCAAATTTTTTCAGCTTTGAGATTGAATCTCTTTATTCAGGACTTGATATTTGATATTTGAATATGGTGCTTTATTTTCCATTTCAATGACAATATCATTGCCATGATGATAACTCATATTGAAATGGAGGCACCACTGATAATGCTAGGAACAAAGTCTTTAAAGATGCATTGGCTCAAGTGCTTCCTCTTAAATTTCAATTTAAGTTATCTGACTACATAGCCAGTCATGTTTTCTTTTTCTGTTTTATTTTCAAAGACATTAAATTATGAAACTTTTGTATCTTTTCTAGTCATTTTTGGGAATGATGTGTTTTGTTGCTAATTCAACTGTTAAGATGATTGTCCTTGTTTCTACTTCAATATAAATATTCCATCTGTGTTTTCTTTCATATTTTCAATAACCCTGACTGTTAGTAATATTTGTAAATAAAGCATTGTGCATTATTTCTGAATCTGAGGCCTATTCTGCTTCTTTAATAATCATACTTTAGTTCTTCAGAGCATGATGTTGAGTTTCTTCTCTTAGGTAGAAATGAACAAATGTCTGTTTACCCTAGACAGGTCATCAAGAATAAACTAAAAAGTTAATTTACTGTATTCCAATTTGGTGAACCGATGAGTTTATATGACACAGATGATAAGAATGAGCAAGAGGTGATTTATAGATGTGTGTGTCTCTTGAAATCTCTTGAAGTAAGAGCTATCACTGTGCATCACAAAGCCTTCAATTAAACTTCTACCTTTTCTATTTTCTAGTAACCCGTTTCCCACAACCTGTAGCTTGAAGAAAGAAACAATAAAAATAATTCTTGGAAATGTAGATGAAGACACTATTACTATGCTCACATTACCATTTCTATTGACCTAGATATTGATGTGTTCCCTTATTTAAATGTTTTAACTATGGGGCCAAGGTTATCACTGCTCCATAATATGATGGCCAGGTTATATTTAGAGGAAAGTACTATATTTCAACAAGAAAGACCTTAATACATTTTGAAAATAGTCAGGTATTTTCTATCTTGAAAATCATATGTAAAAATTATAATGATCTGTCTCCCCATTGTGTTCTTCTGCATGAATTTAGAAATTTGACTCTAACAAAAATGCACATTTTTTTTCTAAGTAGTATTGCACGTAATGGTCATCCTAGATATATGATACAACTTTTGGAGTGTGTAATTTATATTGTGGAATTGTGAATTTGAAATTCATCATTATTGAATATTTAAATACAAAAGTATATTCACTTTTTTCATTCCAAACTAACATGATAATTTAATAAGAATGCTTTTAAAGTTTTACTTTTAGTATTTTTTAACTATGTATTTCTCTGTGCTTATGTGCGAGTAGAGGCCAGAAGATGCCAGTGAACCCCAGGAACAGGACTGAGAGGTAGATAGGTGTTCTTTCGTGTGAGTGCTCAATTGAAACACAAGTCTTCTGCAAGTGTAGGATGTGTTTTTAGCTGTATGACCATCTTTCCAGCCCTGCAGTCTGAAGTTTCTGACCTGTTCTAGCCCTACCTTTAAGTCCTGCCAAAAATATGCATAACCTCTGGAGCCTACTCTAAATACAAATGACATTAATTTTTTTTACATTTTTTAGGTAAATTTATGTATGTTGTAATTTAGCTCACCCTGACAGTGAAATAAGCTATTCTCACATATATATATATATATATATATATATACATATATATGTATAGTTTTATGTATATATATATAGTTAAAAGACAAATATTCATTAACAGGATGTTCTTACTGGGATTCATAGCTATATTTTAAAAAAGAACTCTAGGGACAGAATATGATTTAAAAAATACACTGGCTTTCTGTTAAGCACAATGATGAAGCACCAAAAATAAACTATTATGCCTTAATGTTTATTTCTGATCAAATACCAGAAAACAAGGCAACTCACTATAAACAGCAGGAATTTAGATAATATTTTCATGCTTGAGAACAGCAAATGTTAAAAAGTAACAAATGACATACAAACTTGTCTCCCTCTACTGAGTGCCTTTTCTAATCAGTTACCAAGTTAGAGAGTCACTTGGGTTGCTTATATCCTAAGAAGTTGCTTTCTGAAGACAGGCAGCTCCTGTCAAGGGTATAGGAAAGCATTTTATCAAACAGAATCACTTCATGGAAGAATAACACTATATTTTGCTGTGCTCTGTTATCACCTGTTCCCAAGAAGCTGAGATGATAGGATGAATTTTCTATTAGAATGCTTTTCCTTGCTTAATTTTTTTCCTATCTTAGCTTTCTGCCAGTATTCCCACTCTGACTAAAGAAATTTGCTAAGTTTTATATGGATCGTGTTTATTGACATCCTGCTATCCATCCATAACAAAATATGTCACCTCATTTCTCTCTCTAGCTCCCTCCCTACATCAGTTTTCTAGATGCATACACCACAAATGCACACATTCACACACACACACACACACACACACACACACACACACACAAATATAGAGGTGTTTTTGGAGCCTCATGACCTTGATCTATTGTAGTATTATGATATTTTGTGTAAACATTTCAGACACCAGTAAAGATGGACATATGCTCTCACCAACACTCCCTGTCTCCTCACTGCACTTCATACTACCCAGCAGACTCACCACTACAAGCTCTGTGCTTTCCATGAAACCACCAAGCAGGCCTTTCCGGCAGTTTGTTTCTGAGGGTTAATTACTGTCTCTGTTCCTTAAAAAACCACCACAATGCTGGCTTTACTCAAGCATCTTTGATAGCAGACTCCTCCTGCTCTTGGAAAGATTACAGCTCATCCACTTGGATTCCTCCAGTCACCAAGAACACCAGCTCTGAAAGCAAACCTGTTCTCTGTGCAGCCTCTGAACTCCACACCTCTCATTTCCCATGTCGGGTGTTCCATTGAGAGAAGCACAGGTCTGTGAAATGCAGATCTTCACTTGCAGTTTCAAAGAGAGTTTTCAAGCCATGAAGATAAATGCTTGGCATACCTGTTGCCATTTGCCAGTGAGGTATGATCATCATAGGCTGATGCTACTGGCCTACCAGTAGCAGGCTGCGTATGATCTTTGAAATGTTTATTTCCACAAGAAAGCCTCTTCCACATTACCTTCTGGATTGCCACTTTGAAAAACTAGAAGACATGTTTGAGAGTTTTGGCTACAATTTAAGGTGAGTTTTCTCTGGTACATGAGGACATCAGACCTACTAATTCGGCATATTTAGAGAAATGACAGTAGAAATACAAGAAAACACAAAAGCACCAAAGTGCATTTATATGTTGAAAAGGCTGTATAATTAACATTTTCTCTTAAGCCAGTGAAAAAGCATCCAAGAAAATTACTTTGTTTGCAAACAAGGGCAAATGAAGTGGAATTTTAATACAATTAACTAAATAATTAGTGTGTGTGCTGGTCACAGTGTGTAGGGGAAGTCAGGAGACAGCTTGCTGGAGTTGGCTTTCCCCCTCCACATAGTGGGTCCCAGAGATTAGACTCAAGTTGCCAGACATGATAGCAAATGCCATTACCTGCATAGCCATCCCCCTGACCCAACCCTGTTTTTATTGCTTGGAAAATTGTAGGGGAACAGGCCTTTATTTAGAACAATGCTCACTTTTAAGTCTTTGTGTTTTATGGTTTCAGTATAATTAGTAGTTGCTCCACACAATGCTTCTGCTCCAGTATCAAAACCTCAATTGCCATTCAAGCCAATCAAGGCAAGTTCACACCCTCTGACAGCAGACTAACCAATGGTTACACTGGAAACTGACAGTTGAGCATCTCCTCAATGTTACTTCTCCAGAGTACATGGAATATATGTATCACAACAACAATTCATAAGTTTGTATTTTTGCATTTATTCATTTTGACTGTGTGTGTATACATGTGCGTGTGTGTTTACATGCACATGTATATCATGACACACCTGTGGAAGTCATGAGCCAAGTTGCAGGAGTCAATTCTCTCCTTCCATCCTATGGGTCTTGGGCAAGTATCTCAGGTACCAGTCTTAGAGATATGTGTCTCTACTTACTGATCTGTCTCACCAGCTGCAGACCATAATTTTAACAAATGATTAGCTATGTTCCTATAGAACACCAGACTTTGAAATTCAGACTAAGAGATATCTTTTGCAAAAGTTGTGAACTCAGCAAAGAATGTAGCGCAGTGGTTGATCACCTCTGGCTTCTATACCCAGTCCTAGAAAAAGAACTAACAACAAAAGGTGGAATCAGGTGAAAGTGTAGCTGGAAATTCTTATATAATGTTCTTGTAGATACAAAGCAGCTTCAGGGCATTTTTGCAAAGTGCTTAAAATGGTCCTATCTTTATTTTAGCTTGTTTGCCAAATTATATTTGAAATAAGACTAAACTTATAAACAAGCAAACAGAAGCATATATACTCTTGCATTTTTAGGTTCATAATTTGCAATATTCTCTCTCTCATTCACAGAACAACTCTGGCAATTTTACAATTCTTTAGAATCTCCAAGTTCTTTTCATCTTCAAAGTGCTTTATAAAAATTTCTAATTAGGCTCCTCCATGCCAGTCCCCATTCCTGCTCACTAATCATAAGACAACATACCTGCTTTTCTTCCTAGAGCTGAGCCGCACACCGTCCTTAATCATCACTAAAGAGAAGGAGGAAAATGTTTGTCATAATTTCAACTTAATGAATGACAAATCTGAGCACCTCCTTAAATGTGAGTCCAACTGCCGGGACTCTAATTCTCATTAGCTACATTTGGTCATTATTTATTCAGAACAGAGATAAGTTTTAATGCTAGACTTATCTGCAATTACATGCACGAGTTTAAAAAGTTGCATTTCCTTTCAACTATAATTTTATTCTAATGAATTGCATTTTGTTTCCTTAAGAAACATTTTACTCTCTTTCCTTACTGTTTTAAAAATTCCTTTTTTCCTGTGTACTTTGTGTCTTTGTGATTGAGAGCACACAAGTACCTATGTACACTTTTATGTGTTCAGGTGCACATGAATACAGGTATATGTATGCATGTGTGTGGGTAGCTGAATGCCAAAGATCAACTCCAGGTGCCATTCTTTTGGCACTTCCAACACCTGTCTGTTTTAGATAGGGTTTCTCAGTGGCCTTGAACTCACCAAACAGATTGAACTAGTTTGCTAGGACACAAGGTATCCACTGGTCTCTGTCTCCGAGTGCTAGAATTAAAAGAGCACACAATCACAACAGGCTTCTTTTTGTGGTTCTGAAGATATTAGAAACCACCTTGTAGTTGAACAAGCTGGGCTTTTTATTCATTGCTCTAAGAGACAAAACTCGCTATCAGGAACAGTGGGATGTGTGAGAACAATGATGTCAGAATAGATTCAAACCAGAAATCCTGCAGCTAGCTATGTATCCCAAAGATTCAACCCCATTATATTAAATATCTGCCCTACTATGCTCACTTCAGTATAATGTACAGTAGCTGAGGTACAGATGCTTATTTATTTATTTATTTATTTATTTATTTATTTATTTATTTATTTGTTGTCTATCACAGGGATATGTAGGGGAATATAAGTTGGTATCTTTTTATATAAAGGACTATTATTCAGCCTTTCAAAATGAGACAACCAAGACTAGGGAGATAAACTCACTGGATAAAGCACTTGCTACAAGTATGAGGGCATGAGTGAGCATCCCCATGGCCCTATTATCTGGACTAAGTAGAGTGTGCATCTATAATACTGGTGTTAATGCTCAAGAGGCAGAGAGAGGAGAATTCCTTGGAAGTTCAAGGGACAGATACTTTGGCATATGAGAAGATAGACAATGAAGAGACTGTTTCAAAAGAGGTGGAGGGTAAAAATGACAACTGAGCTTATCCTGTGACCTCCACATGGCAAGGAGGAAATGATCACGTTGGAGGGCACTGTGCTAAGTACAGTAAGCCAGGCACTGAAATATAAATGCACATAATAATCTATACATGAGATAATATGCAAAGTTGTAGAAACAAAAATTACAGACATGTTTTCAAGGTCTAGAAAGAGGGAAGAATGAAGGAACCAGGAACAAAGAATACAAAAGTCAATTTAGATGAGAATAATAAATTCTATATTTTTATGAAGAAGGGGCATGTTATGTGCTGTGTGATTCAATAACTCCATACTATCTACCTGTAGCATAACATTGTTTTGTACACATAATTAGGTATAACTGCGATTTGTTCTAATATTTAAATAAATACTACTTCATACTTAGAACAATTTAATATTGGATTGGGGCATCTACTGGGAGACTTGAGGAAAAATCTGAGGAAGGACAGACAGATACACTAAAGCAAACCAATCATTTATCTTTCAATTTAATGGGCACAGAACTATGCAATGTGTGTTTTCTGTAATGCTTGCACAACTGAAAATCAGAAGTTTGTAGTAGTGATGAAGAGCATGAGTCCTAGTCTCTCACTGGGGAAAAACTAGAGAGCAGGATGGGAGAAGTGCCAATGTTTGGGCTGTTTCAGATAAAGTTATAAAGTGCAGACATTTCTCTGAAGCTTATCTGCCTTCATCTGAACAACCCAAGTCTAGAGATCAGCTTGCAGATCTACCACAGTAATTTCTCTGGCAAGACTTCCAGTGTCTCCCTGTTCCCGGCTCACTCATTGGATCTTACAACCTTGGCTTTATCTTACCCCACCAATAAAAGAGGCACGTCAGTACAGTTAAAAGACATATTCAATGAAAATAAAATCAAGCTTTTTTTTCTGCAATGATAAAAAAGAACGTACTTAAGAATTTCTCCAGTAAATGTTTCAGTGTCTTGCCAGGTAAACTATTTGTTTTTGAAATTAATAAATTAGTGCCTTGAATATTTGGGTTAATTTAAGTAATAAATTTAAGAAATAGAAATATTGTTGTAAAATCAGTTCATCAAGAATTTTTTAATGAAAATATCAGTATTGTTTTTGGTCTCTACTTGAGTATTGGCTTCTAGGTAACTATTGCATTCAGACCCTCTTATCACAACTGAAAATGCTAAAATCCAGTGAAGTCCTCAATTGTTCATTGCAAGTCAGGAGCTTGAGAAACAACTCAGAAGCTAAACTGTGTGTGACTTCTGTAATCCCAGGCATCCACCATCACTTCTGTGCTAGTGATGAACCCATGAACAAACACAGGGGAGGGGAGGTTTTACTTGGCTTGTACTTCCAGGCTGTGATTTATCATTTCTGGGAAATCAAGGTAGAAATTCAAACAGCTAGTCACATCCTATCTACAGTGAAGAGAAAAAAGACAAGCAGATTGGTAGATTTCTTCACTCTTCACAGTTGTAGGCCAGTCAGGAAATGCTGACACCCAAAATGCATTCTAAGTCTTGCTATATCAACTAACCATCAAGAAAATTCCCCAAAGACATAGCCACAGGCCAACCTGATCTATGTCCTCATTAAGAGTTCCTTCCCGATGATTCTTTGTGGTGTCAAGTTGACAGTTAAAACTAACCAGTATAGATCCTCTTTGTCTAAAAAAAAAAAAAAAAAAAAAAAAAAGACAACAGAAAATGATTAAATATTTATTAATTTAAGTAATTTTTCCAAACAATTATTTATCTTATTTTATTATTTTATGCTTTACATATTTGCAATAGTAATTTAGTCTAAATATTTGTCAGTCTGGTCCAGTAATGATGCTTTTTATAACAGATTCAATAAATTACCCACAGTAAAATTAAGACCTGGTAACTGTTTCCTGGAACTCAGATGCTGTAATTCTATGTGAATTGTCACAGTCAGTCTAAGGACTAACTCCATAAGGAGCTGATATTATTTCCAGTTTCTAGGATGGATCCAAGGAATTGAGAAAACTTAAGGGACTTACTTAAGTGCCAATAGTTACTAGGTGGCCATAGTAAAGTCATTTTACATTTCAAAAAAAGTACTTTAGCAAAGTTATTAGAGGTTTTTAATTTTACTTCCAACTAAAGTTTATCTACTTGGATTTGAGTTTTATACAGGGTGGTAAGTTTGGATCTATTTGCATTCTGCTACATACTACCATCCAGTTATGTCAACATCATTTGTTGAAGATAACTATCTTTTTTCCATTGAATATTTTTATCTCCTTGTCAAAAATCAGGTGTTCATAGGTGTGTGGACTAATGTCAGAGTTTTCAGTTTGATTCCATTGATCCACAAGTCTGTTTTTATGCCAGTCCCAGGCTGTTTTTAATTACTGTAGCTCTATAGTATAGCTTGAAGTAAGGGATGGTGATTCCTCCTGAAGTTCTTTTATTGAGCAGGATTGTTTTAGCAAACCTAGGTTTTCTGTTATTCTGTATGAAGTTGAGTATTTTTCTTTTAAGGTCTGTAAAAAATGTGTTGGGATTTTGATGGGTATTGCATCGAATCTGTGGATTGCTTTTGGCAAAATTTCCATTTTTACTATGTTGATCCTACCTATCCAGGAGCATGGGAGAGCTTACCATTTTGTAATATCTTCTTCATTTTCGTTATTTAATGACTTAAAGTTCTTGTCATGCAGATCTGTCACTTCTTTGGTTAGAGTTACCTCAAGATATTTAATGCTATTGTAAAGGATAATATTTGTACATGCCTATGGCCGATCTGCTCCCCGATAATGCAGGAACCAAACAGGAAGAAGAGTCAGTGTCCTGAAGTCTCAATAGTGCCTGGCCATGCCCCATTCAGGGTCCTGGTACTCCAGAGATATGCCTCTAAGCCTCCAAATAACACCCGAATCACACTACAGATTCTCTCTTCCATCTCTTGCATTCTCTTATTTATGTTTCCATCTGTAGTTCCAGTTTCTTTCTTTTTCCTTCCTCTGTTATTAGATACACATGTTAGAAACATACTTTCTTATTCATCAATAGAATTAAATTGTTTATCTATGGTGGCTTCATAGTAAGTTGGTCATGTAGTACACATTAGCTATTCTCATTTGAGAATCCATAAAGCAAAAGAGCTATTTAAAAGCCAAGCCTACAAATTCAATTTGAAAATATATAATTCTCCTTTTTATGTTACCTTCATGGCAGTCTACCTGCCCCATACCCAACTGAGTAAATTATGGTGATGGCCCAAATTAAGACATTCACTCACACTCATTTTAGTTCCTCTGAAATGTTACATAGACTACAAAGAATAGAGATTCAGAATGATTTGTCTTTATCAATGACATCTTCAAAGAACCAAGATATGCTATTTATGATATCATAAAACATATTTTCATGTTGCTTTGTGGCCAAGTGGATATTTTCTTCTAGTTAAAATTCTATGGGGATTTACATATGGGCACTGAGATCAAATCTGCCTCTTCATGCTTAGAAATATAAGAAGGAAAATTTAATCTACTCAATATTGTTAAATACAGAAATATGACACCATAACATATATCTAGAAATGTCAAGTAGACATGTAAAAATTAAGTACATCAATACTAATTTGTACAAATGGATAAATATCTCTGTAATTACTTCTTATTTAAAATAGAATATTCTGACATCATAATTGACCTTTCATTTTGCACAAAAGAACTTTATGTCTCTGCTTACCATTTATGTCAAAGAAATACATGTCTTTTAAAACTAGCAATTATCTCTTTAGGATGTGAACAAACATCTCTGTTTGAACAATACTAAATATAAGCATATACTTGACTTCACTGACTTACATTACACATGGAGTTTGTGAAGCATAAATTTGTGGTGGGGAAGCCTGTATTTGGAATAATCACAATTTAAATATCTCCCAGCTTTTCTCCTCAATGAAGGATCAAGGAAAAATTTTTCTTTTATTTGGTTCCCTCAGTAATGTAAGCTTGCAAGTTACCTGTGATTTTAATCTTTACTTCTACTTTCTAATTTGTCTATAAGCAGATAGTGAATCCATAAAATAGAATGGGTATTTTGACCCCACATCATATACAGTTCAAATAAAAAAATTTTAATGCTTAATACATAAGACTAAAATAACGAAATAGGAAAAAAATGAACTGGGAAAATTGTGTTTCTAATATTTAAGTATTTTAATGTTAAAGGCCTTTCATAAGAGCACATGTCAGATCCTATATATGTCAGGTTTCAAAGAAGGTGTTGCTTGAGCTTATGAAGACATACTATCTAAACACCATACATAAAGATAACAAATGATTACTGTTCTTGGTTCTGTATAATGTTTTAAGCCATGAAGACTCGCTGAAGCTCACGCTCAGTATAAGGAGGGGATGTGACTCATCTCTATCTCCTGATGGAAGGCAGATTTACCAAACTAAAATGTCTTGCTCAAAATCACAGGGCTACTAACTGGCTGGCCAATATCCTTGTCCGCTGACAACATAACTCCATGACTCTTTCCACATTCCACATTCTTCTGGTGGCCTAGGAAAATGTGTTCCTGGTAGTCGCCAATTAATGATGGCAATTATTCCCTTCAATGCAAGAATGAAATTCTTTTCTTTAAGACATAACTAGTTGTCCCTTTGTGTCAATGAGGAATTGATGCCAAGACCCAAAGCACACTAAAATCCACATATGCTCAAATTTTATTTAAAAAAAATGCACTGCTTACATGTGATCTTTCACAACTTTCTGTAAGTTTTATATCACCTCTAAACTACTTATAATGAGTATTACATACAAATAAGTAAATAGTTATTACACTACAACATTTATAAAAATATAAAACCAATGTGTTCAGTAAATATATTTTTCTTTTTTAAATATTTAATTATTTATTTAATGTGTGTGTGTGTGTGTGTGTGTGTGTGTGTTTGCCTGAGTGTATGTATGTGCACCACATCCATGAAGTTTCAGTAGAGGTGAAAAGACAGTTTCAGATCCTTTAGATCTTTTGGAGTTACAGGAAGTTGTGAAGTACCCTATAGCTGATGGAAACAAACTCAGGTCATCTAGAAAGTCAAGAAACTGTATTAGTCACTAAAACACCTATTCAGCCTCTAGTTATTGTGCTTTCTCTTTCTAAATATTTTCTACTTCCTGAGTTGATGCAAACGACAAATATGGGGACCTGAGACAGATTACTGTTTTGCCAACAGCCCTAATGATACTGTCTTCATCAAAGCAAGGAATGAAGTACCTAATAAAGACTATTTTTCCTCCTTTTTCTTATTAGTTATTGTTCATTTATTATCATGCATACATGCATGGTGGGAGCATATGCCACAGAGCATGGGTCAGAGAACATGTCTATAGAGCTGGTCATCTACTTCCACCTTTAATGGCTTCTGGGTGTGAATTCAAATCTCTAAAGTTGAGTGGCATATAACTTTCCCCTCAGAGCCACCATGGCAAAGAGGAGAGAAACGTAACAGCAAGGTAGAGAGGATGAGCTATCAGCACGATCTGTTGGATGGATCACAAACAAGGGCCTTTCTGAAGTAACAGAAAACATCAATTTTTTTGTTTTGTTTTTGTTTTCAAGAGAGGGTATCTCTGTGTAGCTTTGAAGCCTGTCCTGGAGCTAGCTCTGTAGACCAGGTTGACCTAGAATTCACAGAGATCCACCTGCCTCTGCCACCTGTGTTGCTAAAATTAAAAGTATACACTACCACTGCCCATCCAAACATCATTTTTCTATGTGTGCTTAATGGTATTCTACCATTGTAACTGCAATGGAATGAGTCTCTTACACCCTGTCATCTCCCATGGTGTTTAGGTGTAAGCTTCTGTCTGAATTTTAAAGAACTTTTTGTGAAGTCCAACATCAGGCACTCCTCTGTAGATACCCGAAATAAACAATAGTTAAAATAATGCAGGGAGAATAAAAAGGAGCAGACATCAGCTGGTGTAGCTACATATGTCGAACTGCAGCTTTAGCCTTCCAGAAACTGATGTCATCATTTAATTGCCCTGCAATAAATTGATTTTGTAAAATCAAAGTGGGATTTTGGCAAATGCAAGGTTGGTACTTCAGTTGCTGATGATCACAATCATACCAGACTCCAAACTTGTGTGCTGAAATAGACCAAGTGCTAAGACAGATTAAAATCAGTGTTGTGTGATTACCTACTTATGGTAATGTTTTCTAAACCAAGTTTTTTTTAAAAAATAGATCTACATTAGTAAACACATTTGTGAGTAATTGCTTGAGAAAATCCATTCCAGCCTTGTTTCTCTCTAATTCATTGGTGGTGTATTCAATGGGCCCCTAGAAGTTTGCATAACAATTTTAGGTCAGAGCATAAGACCAAATAATAAAAATGACTATGTATATGCCTTTGAAGTTTTTTGTCTTTATAAAAGAAATATATCATTTTAATCCATACAAATCATACCATAACTGACAAGTAAGCCTTAAATGGGAAAGACCAATTATAATTTGGATGATTTCCTTCCTAAGGTTCATCAAGGAGACAGTCATAGCTGGAACCGCTATTTGTTTATATGGAAGTTCAAAATGGCAGTCACCATTGCAACCCAGCTGTGCTATACAAGTCACCATTGCCAATTTGGTACATAGAAGTTTGCTTCTGCATATGGATCTGAGTGGGTAGCTAGGATACACAACAGTCTTTCATTACAACTGAAGCAATAAATACAGTGTAGCATAAAGCTAACAAGCTAATATTCCATCTACTAGTTTTGAAGGGATGGAGATGTATCAAAACAGAGATGTTCTGAATAAAAGGAATGTCATAGGCAAACAGAGAGGAAATGTTTCCAAGTCGCATGACAGTTTGTGACAGTTGACTCTCAAGTTTATGTTTGTTGGTAACAAGCACATTAAGAAATCAATATGGTTACATTTAGTTTCTTCACAAATTTGTATTTTAAAGAAACTGAGTACATTATTAAAAATAACTTTTTAGGAGAGCATATTTGGATATTTCCGAAGGAGAATTGTGACCAGGTTTGGTGGCACATGTCTTTAATCCCAGTTCTCAGGGGACAGTAGGGAGAAGTGCCATAAATTTAAGGCCAAACAAGGTTACATAGAGAGATCTTGTCTCAAAAACATCAAAAAGCAAATCAACCAATCAATAAACAAATATCTAAAGTTTATTAACTCTATGCTAACTTAAATTTAGAGTAGCTGCATGCCCCATGGTTGTTTTTATTCTGTTCTGTTTTGGTGGTGGTGGTTGATTGTTTTAGTGTTACCTACGTGTATGCAATATGTTTGAGCAAGGATGGAAAAGAGGAAAAAAAGGTTAATATGGAGGATTTTCTTTCAAATTGTCAGCTGAGAAACATAACCTTTCCATACTCTTGCTTCACTGATCGGAAAGGCTGGTAGTTAATGATCTTTTATTACAAACTTCCTTTAGTGCGGAGCCCAGTAATTAGAAGAGAGCACGTTCCGTGTCCCCTCGGCCTCCCCCAGTGGCTTTGATCAGAACTTTGCTCAGTGACACACATCTAATAACCAGGAGTGGCACGAACTGAACCCCTAAGGCCCTGATTTATTCCTTAACTCACATCTTTGACCAAATAGGGGTGTAATTAGCCATTGTGCCAGCTGCCAATAGATGCTGACCTTGTGTTCAGGTTCGGACTGAAACAAAGAAAAACATAACAAAGCAAGAAGACGTCACCTGGAATAAGAAAAAGATAGAAATGAAAGAGGAGAGATTTGGGTCTGGGAAGTTAAATGGCATGGTAGTTTTGAGGAAACTATGTTTAAAGTTAGGTTCCTTTGCTCTCCCTTGTCCTTGGGTCTTCATTTAATGGAACAAGTGAGGTTTAATGGAGCAACCTTCTAAGATATATAATCTGAAATTATGAGCATTAGATTATAGCTCTTGCACAGAGAGACATTTAAAACATGATCACCCTCAATTATAAATCTAAAACATATAAAAAAAAAGCTCTGATTTAATTTACTTGCCCTAAAATGGAACCCCTGGGGCAGCATGAACAGGACAGCGTAAGTCCTCAAAGTCCAGAGTTCTACCTCCGTGGTCTCCAGGTGCATGTTTCACCAATCACTTTGGAGATCTTACTGAATAACAGATTCTAATTCCACAGGGTTAAAATAGGATTAGATTTTGAACAGTTTGGAAAGGCCTCCAGTGAACCTGATTCCACGTGATTGTCCCCTTTAGTGAAGACTGTGTGGTCACGTAGTTCCCTCATATGTCAACAGTAACTCAGTTTTGGTTCCCGCTAATGGCACTGTGGTGCTGTGCTGTTCTTTTAGGGTTAAAGTCCTCATAAGAAAAGAACAAGGTTAATAACTTACTCGTGATGTGACTCAGAGTTCTTTCACATAATTGAATTTACTGACTTTCATCCATTCCTCCCCAAGCACACACCGTCTTTCCCGCCCATCTCCTCCTTCCTGGGACAGTGATGCGGTAGTTTCATCATAAATGCAAAGTCTATGACCGGATCATTTTTTATAGGGACAGCATGAGTTTTGTTAGTTTGGTTTTGGGTAATAAAAAAAAAAATACAGTTAGAATTATCAGAAGAGTTAATGAACTTAGATCTTCCATGATTGTCAGAAAATTACTGTGAAATGACAAAAAAATAAAAATAAAAAACAGAAAAACTAAAAACCATCATCACAAAAAGAAATATTCCTTGTGTGGAAATGTAAAAAACATTATATAAGACAAAACTGTACTACAAGCTCCTCAAAAATATAAAGCTATATTTTTTTGCTCATACGTTTTTCATTTAGAGCAAATAACCATTATTCTAAACTTACTTTCTAAGTAAGTTGATTTACAAATTATAAATATTCTTGGAAAGAAGCAAATGCAGTAAGTATTCACTTTTACTCTATGTTTTATATTGTACCATTGGATATCTGTTCAAATAGAAATTAGTTATGAGCTAAGAAATGTATAGCATGTAATGTAAGGACTGAAGTTCAGATATCCAGAACATATGTTTAAGTCAGGACAGCCTGATGATTCACACAGAGCAGAGGTGACTGAAGAACCTCAATGAGATCTGGCTACCTAGAAGGATGAGCTCCAGATTCAGTAAGACCATGCATCAGTTCATAAGAGTGATCAAGCAAGCCATCTGATATAAATCCGGTGCTGCCACATACACACACATGCTTACACTCCCCCCCCCCCTGCCAACACACACACACACACACAAATCATACAAATGTACATAGAAAAAATACTGAATTATATTCAAAATAAGTTTAACTTTTCATCCCAAGTATGTGTGGAAATTAGTTTTGTGTGGGGACCCTAAAACATTTGATATTAGTATAAATCTTACAAATGCAGATTAAAACATCAAAACTAAGGATACACTTATTTCTAATATGCTATTATAACTATAAACATTAGTAAAAATGTTTACTGATGTGAAGTATAGTGTCCTTATTACTTAATAAATCTGAATTTAAACATTATAAACTTCCAAATTAAAAATGGCAGTAACATTTTTCTAATGAAATATAGCCCACACTTTTTAAGTTTTACAGCGGCTGCCATCGTACAATCTGTTTTTCCTGCGGCTTCAACTGATAGAAACTCCTCTCTCCCACCCACATACATAATTTTTCATGCCAGTAAACCCATGATTTTTATTACTGCTAACATCAAATTCTCAAAATGTTTGACTCTTTAAAGAATGTCCTTATGAATCAACCCCAAAGTTCTTACAGTTGTGTCAAAATCTTTTGTAAATGGGTCATCAAATAGTTTGGCTACATTTTATTCAAAGTAAGTTAGAAATGTTTAGGCACAGTAAGAAAATCATTTACCCTTTGGAAATTTTAAGAAACAGAAATTATCGATGATCATATTAGCTAACCAAGAGAACAAGACTAAGTGATGAGAGATAAACTACATGCATGATGTGCTTCGGGTGGTTTTGCAACTATTGTTTTAGAACTTGAAAGGCATATTCCCAACCAATGCTATTTCTGTATACTAAGCGTGTTCTATGTTGTGTAAAAAAATAGTTGAAGAATCCGGGGATAATTTTGTAGCATCTAATCTGTGTGAGACATTTGGAAGAATTGTAAATGGAGACAACTTGTTAGATGGCTTTTGACTTATAAACATATAGTCTTGTTATGTGTATGTATGTTCTATGTAAGAGATGGTAGTAAGGAAGGCAGAGAAAGAGAGGGACAATAGCCAATATGTACACAGAGAAACAATAGCTAGATTTACTGTGGCTAGCCCTGTGGAGTGAGATAGAGGAGGTTGAGAGGCAGAAGCCACCTTGACATGACACTATTTGAAAACTTTGTGTTGAGCACTGATTGCTGTTAAATTGGTGAAACATAAATTCTGAGTCATAAACATAATGTGATATTTTGAAATACTCTGTTTCACTATCCTTCACAGATGGTGTATGGGACTTTTGACATTTTAAAAAGCAAACTAAATAACTCTAACTGTAAAGGTTTACAATAAGTGTATGGTCCAAAGGAAAGGGATGTCTAGAGAAAGAGGTAGGCCAGGAGTTAAAGACTGTTGAAGCTTAGTTTTCACTGATAATTTATTTTGTAACTGTGTCAGTGACACATAGAAAGCCAAGCTTTCTGCATTTAAGAAAGGACACATATTAATCTTGGAAATAGGTAACTGGTTGTTTTAAGACTGGAGAAAAACTGTTAGCATCATACATTTCAACACCAATGTAATCCTGAAGAGAGGAATGAGCCAGGTAGACATATTTGTTGAACTTGTCTTGGCAACACAAAACATTGTTGCTGGCAGTAATCGTGTTCTTAGCTGATAAAGGAAAAAAATATGTTGATAGATCACATTTAAGTGTGTGAAGCCTTTTTTTCACCTGAAATCTTCCTGGCTCTAAAGAATCTGCTACTATTTACCATCTCAACTTCAGCCTAAGCATTTCAAGTGATACTTTGTCTTTAGGCAGCTTAAGTTGATTAGAGATACAGATACAGATGTGGATATGCAGAAAGATATCTTCCCAGATCACAGCATCTGATAATAAATAAACTGAATACTTAGACAATAAGCAAATATGTTTCCTAGCTGATACCTTAGCATCAGGACACAACCATCTTTTCTGTTAGGGCATGACCAGTTTTATATTTACAAAGACATAACTCTAGATAAAATGTTCAGTCCCAGAAGGAATGTTAAGTTCAGCTCATCTAGTCACACACTCAGGTTTAAGAGAAGGTAATGTTTTTCCAGCCTTAAGAGGTATCAGGTCTCTGTGCCACAGCATTGCAAACCATTTTACTCAGAAACAGGTGAAGCAGGGAATGTTATCAAAAAGCCATATTGGATGAATTTTGTGAGCCACTGACAACCATGACCCAATCTAAAACTATTTTACAAAACATTTACATTTCTCATGAATGAGCTTCATGAGTTCAAAAGTTTTCAATGGGGAAATTTGCTGAGGGTGGGTCATGAACTTGGCACAATGTAAAGAGCTTGACCCCCACAAGTGGGACTGGGTTGACATTCTCCTAGTGGTCTCATTTGCTTAGTCATTTGTGCAACTGAAAATGAACAAACAATTGTCAGATGTAATGACAACTTAGGCCAAGGAAGTCACCCATGTGAACTAAAACCAGATCATATGAAAAATGACCGCAGACTTGACAAATCTAGATTCAAGAATAGTATGACACCCTTCTCCTTTTGAAATCCATTTCAGGTATTTAGATAAATATTGTCTCTTCTCCATTTCCAGTTCAGTGTAAGAAAATGCTGTCTGTTTGTCCATCTGTCCTTTCATCATAATTAGTTAAGATAGGAAAAATACACACCCAAGAAGTCATTTGCCACATATGACATGTCTTCCAAGGAAGAGTTCTGCTCCATATCTGCTTCTACTGAGACATGGGCAGGGCAGATGATGGGAAGAGGATAAAGAAATGGGACTCTCATGAGTAATTCTGAGAGGGAACCAGGGATCTTGATGCTCAAAGCCAGCACTGCAGGAGCAGCAGCAGAGTAAGCTCAAATTTAAAAGCAGTCTGCGCTGCCTCAAACAGAAACAAATAAATAAAATTATTTGATTAGCTTAGAGCCTAAATATTCCTAGTCAACAGCCTTTTACCTACATGTCCCATCAAGACCTCTATATTCGGCTTTATAGCAAAGTAATTTTATACTTTTAAACAATTTTTAAAAAACCAATGTAGTATGCAAGATTTAAAAAACCTGCTACCCAGTATGTTTATGGGTTGAATCCATTAGGGTTAAACCTTTGCTTTTCTCCTTCAAGGGAAGTGTTGAGGTGAAGCTATGTACAACTCTAAGTTACTCCATGTTGTGTAAAACAGTGGTGTGTCAGGCTGTGCCTTGCCCCAGCTTGTGGCTTCATTTGAGGTAGCAGGATGATTGAAGATCCTGAATGAAACAAAACTGTATACTATGTCAAGCACCACCCACCTGGCATAGGATGATATTTTCTAGAAAATAGAAAGTGAGTCATATTATGCACTTATTGGAGAGAATTGGGGCATGTAGACACATTTTAAAAAGTGTTTTAAACATCACTAGATTTTGGGAAAGGCTTAATTCCTGGGCCCTAACTGTAATGGATAGCCTACTGTGATGGCATGGCCCCCACCTCAATCACCAAGTAAAAAGTGTTTTCATCAGGACCAAGGCTATCTCAGTTTGCCCTGCCATTTCCACACACACACATACACACACACACACACACACACACACACACACACACACTATTGATGCAGCCTACTCACTCTAAAGTTTGCCCACCCATCCATTCTCTGGACCTAGACCTGGCCCATCATTTCCTGAGCCATCTGCTGCTCTGGACTGGGTTCAGTCTTTTTACTCTGAAGCTGAGTTCCCTAGCTAATTGGACTCTAAGAACAGCAGCAGCACTTCCTCCACAGCCCTGTGCTGGTTCATTAACTTCTCTGCACAGACTCCTGTTCAGCCCAGCTCTGAAGCCTCCTGAACCCTCCTGCAGCTGCTTCACCTTGCATTTAGTCTGCAATCCATATGCATATACAGGCATATGTAGATGTATTTGATCTGTGCTGTTATATGATGTATGATCTAAGAGTTAATATTAGTAATTAAGATTAGAATAAATATCTCACATGTCCTAAGCGAAGCTGCCAGTGTAGAAGGATTTTATGACAAAATGCTCCATTAAAATTACTAAAACTTGTACATTTATTGTTATTCAGTTATCTTTAACTTTGTAAAAAGACACAGGTATGTTTATCTTTTTCTGGCATAGGAACAGCTTTCAACTTTTATACTGGGTTTTTAAAACCTTTTGGTCGGTTGAGGGAATGGTCTGCTAGCAAGGTACTTACCTTGCAAGCACAAAGACCTTAGTTCAATCCCCCAACCCATGTAAAAGTGTTAGACAAGGTAATGTATACTCACTTGTAATCCCAGCTTTGTAGAAGAAAAGACAGGGGATCCCTTGGTCACACAGTGTAGCCTAATTGGTGAGCTGTTGGTCAATGTCTTATAAGAAGTGGGCATTATCATACACACACACACTCAAATGGCAAAAGAAATAATTTGACATTAAATACTTTAAATCATAATATTATTTATGATTTCTACCATAAATAATAGATAATAATATAGCTGCCATAAGAGCTCATTATTCTTTCAATTTAAGAAAGATTTACTATTCAGTAATCCAAAGTCACCTCAAAATACTGATTTCAGTGTCTGGGAAAACTTCCTTTTCTGCCCTGCTCTCCCACTCCTCACAAAGCAGTAAACATCAACATTAACTTCACTAAAGGCATGAGAACATTATGATATCTCAGTGACTGCCTGCCCAGGTAGATGTTTGGAAGAAGGGGTAATAGAGGAGAAAAATATTCTAAAGAAACTCTTCTTATTTCTGTAGAGGGTAGCAATAGACAAGACACAGGATGGACACTTATACGGTCCAAAAGACCTGGAAATGGCTTCTAGTTATTTGCACTTCAAGATAACTTTGAAGGGATTCCAAGATGGCACAAGAACAGAGAGTTGCTCTCACCCAAGGCTTTGCCAACTTGTCCACCAGGAGATCTCCAATATTTGCCTATTCCATACTTTCTATGCTGGGATCCCAGTAACTGCTTTGCATTATACAAACCACTAAAAGTAATAATAATATGCATTTGAACATACTAGAGAATGGGACTCAAAGTTAAAATAGCATAACTAATGCAAACAGTAGTTGATCCTCTTTAGTTATGTGGTAGGTGTCACACTTCTGTGGCTGTTCATTGACTGCCTGAAATGCTCAGGAGACCTTTGAAATGGCTTAGGTTTCTTTCTCTGCCCTGTCATAATATGTATTGCAACACTCCTTGGCAGCCTGTGACTTTTTCCTTTTTGTTTTTTTCACACACTAGCTTCTAGGAAATCCACAAATTCACCTATCCAACTGGCAGAGCCACAGTCACATGCTGCCTTATTTTGATACAAATTACTAAAGTGCATCTCAGTGATGAGGTGGGATTAGCACTCTGTGGCAGGGCTCTAGGAATGCTGATCAACTTCAACTTGTTAGAACAGTGTCCCAAATCCCAAAGGAGACAATTGGTCTTTTGTGAAGTAATTTGCAAGTATCCTGTTCCACCCTTAAAATTTACTATGCCCTGTTATTATGTGATTAGTGGAGTCAAAGGCAGCTATATTTTTTTTACCTACCCCACATTCTTCTTAGGACCTTACAAAGCAGGCTGTGTATGATATTCTGTCAGTAATTTTTCCTCAAGATGTAGTTTATTGTGAACTCTGTATCTTAGTGTAATAAAGAAGCTCTCAGGTAGCACTTACAACATGGACCAGCATCAGAATATAAGGCTTGTGTAACACCTGCTAACACCATCAATGGAAAGTATTAGCAGAAAACAGGACTGGGAGATGGCTCACCCAGGGATAAGGACTTACATTGGAATCAATAGCATCCACATAAAGGACCACAGTGGTACCTATCTATATTCCCTGTGCTGAGAGGCAGAGACAGGTGGCTCCTTAGAGCTCATTGGCTAGTCACTGTAGCCAAATGACTAAATTCTAGGTTCAGTAAAAGATCCTGACCCAGAAAAAAAGCTAGAAAAAGATGGAGAAAAACACCAAATATTTATTTAGATTTCCATATGTATACAAAGGTAAGTTCATAACTACTCACACTTAAACATGTGAACATGCATACATACACACATACCACATATGCAAGTACACTGAAAAAGTTGTGCAAATGTCACACATTCTTCATTACCACTAAAAATAAAAGTCTTCCAAAGTTCCACAGTGCAGATAGACACCGACATGGTAGTTTATGATCTTATTATGCTATGTCCCTTGCTGCCAGAATCTTCAGAGTGCATATTATCAAAGGTGTATTTCTATGCATTTTTCAATCATCTCTGTCAACTGAATATAACCTCTAATTTTTCCAAACCTTCTTAGCTCTTCCATATATGGCTCTTAAGACCTCCTGAGACTATACAAATTGATATTATTTAAAGACCCATAATAACAAAAACACCTATAAATTTAATGTAGTATCTATCAAATTCTCCAGTCATTTTTTTCATGGAATTAGAAAATACTACCCTAGGATTTCTGTAGAATCATGAATGACCCTATGTAGTTAAAAATAAAAACAAAACCAGGGACTTCCCACTTCCTGATTTTGAACTATTTTATAAATACAGTGTGGCAATTTCTCAAAAGACACAAAGGCCAATAGAACAGAATAGAGGCTGCAAAGTAAACTCACACTTAACATATCTAACGTACCTTGAAGAGTATTCCAAGAACAGTCAGATGATATTATGTTTAAAATGTTAACTATTAACTGATAAAGTAAGATTGTTCCATTGTTCCAAGTTTTTTGTTTTGATTATTTGTATATCTCTGATATGTAGCAAAGAATCAAGAAATAACAAAAGAAAGAACACTAAAATGCTAGGTTTTTAGGGTTTTGTTTTGTTTTGTTTAATCAAACTCAAACTCCCTCACACATATACAGATCCCAGTTTGCAGTGCTTATACATCTGTATATTTAAGGCTCCTGTGTTTTTTGCTTACAAGCTAGAAAAAAGAACAGAACTAGAGAAAAAAAATTAAGTAACAGAGGTACAAGAAGGAGACTGTGGGGGAGGGTGGGAGGGTAGAAGGACCAGGGAGAAGGAGAGAATTAAAACAGGAGAGTTAACAAAAGCTTTGTTTAAAAATGCTATAAAAAAAAAAACCTAACTGTATATGTTAAGAGAGAGAAAAAGAGAGAGAGAGGGAAGAGAGAGAGAGAGAAGGAGAGGGAGGGAGAGAGAGAGAGAGACAGAGAGAGAGAGAGAATGAGTTGGGTTTTGGAATTTCTGGGCTTTTTTAAAAATTTTATTTTTATTATGAATGAAGTCATATTTTTTATCTGAGTGAATCCTTGTACAAGCTCCCTTCCCCCTCATGCCCCTTCCAGTCACTCTCTTCTCCACATATCTTTATCTCCTGCCCTCGCCCCCAGCAAGTGGAGGAGGTCCCAAGATCCCAGTGTGGCTTAGTTCAGCATCCACTCCTGGCAGATCCACTTTCCTCACCCCAACATCAAGACTGGGACAATTGTCCCTCTGGAAAGAATGGGATCCAAGGTGCTGGTCCAAGGTGTTTCAGATCCCAGGCTGTTCAGTGTTTGTGGTTTGCAACTTGGACATGCTTTGTCTTTTGCTTTTTTTGTTTAGAGTCCACTAAGGAGTACATCACCTGCTTATACTTCTGGGTTTGTGATACCTCGCTCAGGAAGATATTCTCCAAAAAATTCATTTGCCTGCAAATTTTAGGATATCATGTTTTCTTACTGCTGAGTAGTACTCTATAGTGTAGATGTAACACAGTTTGTTAATAAATTCTTCATTTGAGGGGCATCTAGGTTGTTTCCAGGATCTTGTTATTAAGAATAATGCTGCTATGAACATAGTTGAACTAATGCCTTTGGAGTGCGAATGTGCCTCTTTAGGGTATATGCCCAATAGTGGTATTGCTGGTTCCTCAGGGAGATGGATTCCCAGTTTTCTGAGAAATTGCCATACTGCATTCCAGAGTGGCTGAAGAAGCTTACACTCCCACCAACAATGGAGGAGTGTTCCCCTTGCTCTGCAAGCTATCCAGCATAGAATGTCATCTGTGTCTTTTGTCTTAGCTAATCTGACAGGTGTAAGGTGGTATCTCAAAGCACTTATGATTTGCATTTCTCTGTTGGCAAAAGATGCTGAGCATTTTTTCAAGTGCCTTTCAGCCATTTGTAATTCTTCTGCTGAGAATTCCCTTTTTAGTTCTGAACCCCATTTTTAAATTGGGTTATTCAAGGTTTTAGGCTCTAGTTTCTTGAGTTCTCTATATATTTTAGAGATGAGTCCCCTATCATTTGAAGGGTTGGTGAAAATCTTTTTCCCATTCTGTAGGCTGTCATTTTGTCCTATTGACTGTGTCCTTGGCTTTACAGAAGCTTCTCAGTTTCAGGAGGTCCCAATTATTGATTGCTGTTCTTAGTGTCTGTGCCACTGGTGTTATATTTAGGAAATGGTTGCCATTGGAGGGTATTTCCCACTTTCTTTTCTATCAAGTTCAGAGTGGCTGGGTTTATGTGGAGGTCTTTGATCCACTTGGATTTGAGTTTTGTGCAGGGTGATAGGCTTGGACCTATTTGCATTTTTCTACACACTTCCATCCAGCTTTGCCAACACCATTTGTTAAAGATACTATCTTTTTTCCATTAAATATCTTTGACCTGTTTATCAAAGAAAAGGTGTTCATAGGTTTTTGGGTTAATACCTGGATACTCAATTCAATTCCATTGATTTACAAGTCTATTTTTATGCCAGTACTAGGCTGTCTTTATTATTGTAGCTCTATAGTATAACTTGATGTCGGGCATGGTGATGCCTCCTGAGGTTCTTTTGTTGAGCAAGATTGTTTTGGCAACCCTGGCTTTCCTGTTATTCCAAATGAAATTGAATATTGTTCTTTCAAGGACCAAAAAATATCATGTTGGAATTTTGATGGGCAGTGCATTGAATCTGTAGATTGCTTTTGGTAGAATTGCCATTTTTACTATGTTGATCCTACCTATCCATGAACATGAGAGATCTTTCCATTTTCTGATATCCTCTTCAATTTCTTTCTTCTGTGATTTAAAGTTTTTGTCAAATAGATCTGTTACTTCTTTAGTTATAGTTATTCCAAGGTATTTAATGTTACTTGCAGCTACTATTAAAAAGGGTGATGTTTCCCTTATTTCATTTTCAGTCCTTTTATCTTTAGTGTACAGGAGGGCTACTGATTTCTTAATTTAATCTTGTATCCTGCTGCATTGCTGATCGTGTTTATCAGCTGTATAAGTTCCCTGGTAGAATTTTGTGGGTCACTTATGTATACAATCATATCATCTACAAATAGAGATAGCTTCACTTCTTCTTTTCCAATTTGTATCCCCTTAATCTCCTTTCATTCTCTTATTGCTTTAACTAAAACTTTGAGAACTATATTGAATAGATAAGGGGAGAGAGGACATCCTTGTCTAGTCCTGATTTTAGTGGGATTGCTTTGAGTTTTTCTCCATTCAGTTTGATGTTGGCTGTCGGCTTCTTCTTAATTGCCTTTACTATAGTTAGATATTTTCCCTCTTTTCCTGATCTCTCCAAGACTTTTATCATACAGGAGTGTTGGATTTTTTCAAGGGCTTTTTTCAGTGTCTAAGGATATGATCATGTGTTTTTTTTCCTTCAGTTTGTTTATATGATGAATGACATTTACGGTTTTTCATATGTTGAGCCATCCTTGCATTTCTGGGATGAAGCCTATTTGATCATGTTGGATGATTTTGTTGTATACGGTTTGCCAGAATTTTGCTGATAATTTTAGCATCAATATTCATGAGGGAAATTGGTCTGTAATTCTCCTTTTTTGTTTGTCTTTGAGTGGCTTGGGTATTAGGGTAATTGTGGCCTCATAAAAAGAATTTGGCAATATTTCTACAGTTTCTACTGTGTGAAATAGTTTGAGAAGTAATGGTAGTAATTCTTCTTTGAATGTCTGATTGAATTCTGCACTGAAACCATCTTGACCTGGGCTTTTTTTACTTGGGAGGCTTTTAATGACAGTTTCAATTTCCTTAAGGGTTATAGGTCTGTTTAGGTAATTAATCTGGTCTTCATTTAATTTTGGTAAATGGTAACTGTCCAAAAAGCTGTCCATTTCTTCTAGGTTTTCCATTGTTGTGGAATATAGATATTCAATGTATGATCTGATTATTCTCTGGATTTCCTGGGGGTCTGTTGTTGTAGAAGGTTTTTCAGGCCCATTTAGGCCTGAGATTTGGACTTTATCTGTGGCAGCTTTTGTCCCCCAAAGAAATGAATTAGACACTTTTGTTAACATTATATTGTTTGGCCTATGTCTTAAGCACATTACTAGCTAGCGCTTTCATTTAAATTAACCTATTTTTAGTGTTTAACTGCTACCTGCCCAGCCCTTGGCTCACCTGGATTCTTTATATGCCTCTTCTTTGGGGGTCAGCTGGAGACTGGCTAACTCCACCCTCCTTCTATTTGCTTGTCTTTTGATCCTCCACCCACTTCTATGGTGCCCCACATAGACCAAAACAGCTCCTTTATTTACAGCATATAGTGAACATTCCACCACACTTCCTCTTTTTTGTCTAAGCAAAAAGGAAGGTTTTAATTTTTGTATAGCAAAATTATAACAGAACACCTCTTAAGTAGGAATTGTAGTCACAATGTGTAGTCTATTTGTATATATAAAATTAAAGAGAATATTTTATTATTTATTTTATCATTGTGAGTCTAAAATTTTATATTTAATATATCTTTTAAACTGAAAAGAACTATATCTATAATTATTAAACCTTTAACCACATCAAAGACCACAGAAGGATATAATATTATTTAAATAAACAGAAAGTGTAAGCACCACAGTCTGTTGTTATGTACCCCTTTTCATTTCTGATTTTGTTCATTTGGATACTCTTGCTCTGCCTTTTGATTAGTTTGGATAAGGGCTTATCTATCTTGGTGACTTTCTCAAAGAATCAATTCTTTGATTTATTGATTCTTTGTATTGTTCTTTTGGTTTCAATTGGTTCAGCTCTAAGTTTGATTATTTTCTGCCATATATTCCTTCTAGGTGTGTTTGCTTCCAATTTTTCTAAGGCTTTTGGCTGTGCTGTTAGCTCTCTAGTGTGGGATTTCTCTATGCTTTTCATGTAGGCATATAGTGCTATGAGGCATATGTTCCTCTTAAGATTGCTTTCATTGTGTCTCACAAGTTTGAGTAAGTTGTGGAATCATTTTCATTAAATTATAGGAAGTCTTTGATTTCTTTCTTAATTTCTTCCTTGACCCACTGGTGGTTCAGCTGAGTGATGCTTGGTTTCCATTAGTTGCTAAGCTTTCTGTGACTATTGATGTTGTTGAACTCTAACTTTAGGCCCTGGTGGTCCAATATGATACAAGAGATTATTTCCATTTTTTGTGTTTATTCATATTTGCTTTTTGACGAATTATATGATCAATTTTAGAGAAAGTTCCATGTGGTGCTGAGAAATAAGTATATTCCTTTGCATTTGGGTGGAAGCTTCTGCAAATAGCTATTAAACCCATTTGCATCATAACCTCTGTTAGACTCCTTATTTCTCTGTTGAGTCTCTGTCTGGTTGACCTCTCCAGGGGTAATGTGGGATATTGAAGTCTCCCACTATTAGGATGTGAGAATTGATGTGGGATTTGAGCTTTAGCAGTGTTTCTTTTACATAGGTAGGTGCCCTTATATTAGGGGCACAAATATTCAGGATTGAAATCTCCTTTTGACCAATTTTTCCTGGGATGAATAAGCAATGTCCATCTTGGTACATTTTAATTGATTTTAGTTTAAAGTCCACTTTGTTAGATATTAGGATGGCAACCCCAGCTTGTTTCTTAGGGGCATTTGATTGGAAAATCTTTTCCCAACCCTTTACTCTAAGCCTGTGTCTGTCTTTGTGGTTGAGGTGTATAGTTTCTTGTATTCATCAGAAGGATGGTCTTTGTTTTTGTATCCATCTTGTTAGTGTGTGTCTTTTTATAGATGAGTTGAGTCTATTGATATTAAGGGATATTAGTGACCACTGATTGATAGTTCCTATTATTTTGGTGGTAGCTTATATGTATTTCCTTTCTCTGGGCTTTACTTTCTTGGGATTATTAATTTTTTGTGGTTTCATGAGTGTATCTGGGATCCTTAGGTTGGAATTTTCACTCTAATGATTTCTAGAGGGCTGGACTGTTAGATAGGTATTATTTCAGTCTGACTTTGTCATGGAATATCTTGTTTTCTCCATCTATGATGATTGATAATTTTGCTGGCTATAGTAGTCTATGTTAGCAGCCATGTTCTTTTTGTGTCTGAATAACTTCTGACCAAGCCCTTCTTGCTTTCATTGTTTCCATTGAATAGTCAAGAGTTGTTCTGATGGGTCTGCCTTTATAGGTAAGCTGGCCCTTTTCTTTTACAGCTCTTAAAATTTTTCTTTGTTCTGTATATTTTATGGCTTGATTATTTTGTGACAATTGGACTTTTTGGGGGGTCATATCTATTTGATGTTCTGTAAGTTTCTTATATTTTTATGGACAATTCCTTCTTCAAGTTGGGAAAGTTTTCTTCTATAATTTTATTGAATACATTCTCTGTGCCTTGAACTGATATTCTTTTCCTTCTTCTATTCTTATTATTCTCAAGTTATATCTTTACATGGTGTCCCAAATTTCCTAAACATTTTGTGTTATGGCTTTTTGGTTTTAGTATTTTCTTTGATTGATGTATCTATTTCTGCTACTGAGTCTTCCACTCCAGAGATTCTCTCTTCTATCTCTTAGATTCTGTTGGCTATGTGTGTATCTGTAGTTCTAGCTCTTTACTTCAGATTTTCTATTTCCATCTTTGCCCCATTTTGTGCCCTTTTTATTGCTTCTATTTCAGTTTTTCATTCCTGACATGTTTGTTTCATTTTTTGGCTTACCTTTTCTTGGTTTTCTTTCAAGGATTTGTTCATCTTTTCCAATTTTTTGTTTGTATTTTCTTCTATTTCTTTAAGGGTATTTTTTATATCCTCTTTGAAAGATGCAATAATCTTCATAATGGTGTTTTTGCTCTTGTTTCCTTCTGTTTCTTCTTCAGTGCTCTATTCAGGTCTTATAGTTTTAGAGCCACCAGTTTCTTCTGGTGCTGCTTTGTTGTTCTTTATATTGTTATATGTATTGTATAGTTTTGCACTGGCATCTGCCCATGGCTACAGCGGTTTATGATTAGTCAGCTCCTAGTCAGTTGCAGCAAGAGGACTTCTGTGTCTCCTGTCTCTTCTGAGCAAGGGCTCTGCTTGGTCTCTGACTCGGCTCTGGACAGGGATCTGAATTTTAAAGGCTCAGTCCTTCTCTTATGAAGCAATTCACCCTGGAGGCAGGGTCCAGCTGTTCAAGGTCCCTTCTTTTAGGGGTTGCTGGAGGAGCCACTCACAGCCAAAATCTCGCTCCTGTCTGCTAGGGAGAGTCTGAAATAAGACCCTAGGGATTGACCCATGAATACACAAAATGTGGTATAATATTCATATTCAATAATCATAAGGAAAATGCAAATTGAAACCATGATATGACATCATTTCACACCTGCTAGGATCAAAAGTGAGAGATATGGAGCACTGGCAAGGTTATAGAGAAAGGGAACCCTTGTATACCATTGGTGAGAATGTAAATCCCCAACTAACTAACTAGTAAACTACACCAGTGTCTTAAGCATAGCTGTCTGATCCTGCTTGCTTCTGTGAAACAGAGAATGTAATGGCAGCTGTGGTGACATATTATATATTTGATAAAGCCAGTCTGGAATATCAGAAAACAGATGCACCCACAATCAAGCCAGGAGGGTCAGAGAGTGGTGACTTACACCTTTAAACCCATCATGGGAAAGATCAGGAGTGGTGACCTATGCCTTTAATTTCATAACTCCAGAGACAGAGATCTTTCTGTGTTTCTGTGAATTCATGGGCTAAATACCAAATAGTAGTAGATCACATTTAATCTTACTTCTAGAATATGATGTGGAGTTGAACCCGGAAGTGAAACAACTGGCACCATCATGAATCAGAAGGTATTTAAGGAAGGTGTAGGAAAACAGAGATTTATTCTATAGAACAGAACAAGGACAGGGGCTGAGGAAGCTGGAAGATAGCTTTTACCTTGAGAAGTTGGCTGGGTGAGATTTGACTGCGCGTGGATCTGTTCTCTGATATTCCAGACTGCTTTTGTTAAATATGTAACATATCACCACAGGTAGCTGTCTGCAACTGAGAGGTAAATAGATGAGAAAAATTCTGGACAAAATGCACAACTTTCAGTTTTAAGAGGAGTGAATTCTCAGGATCTAATGAGCACCGAGATGACTCTAGGTATAAGTGCAAAAAGAAAGACAAAGATCCCAAAATGTGAGAAACACTCTAGACCCTATGTTTCTCAGCAAAAAAAAAAAAAAGAGAAACTCTCTGTGGACATAGAGGCACTCACTAATTTGACTCTAACCATCTGTGCATCGATCAAGTGATCATATTCTACATCTTAAATATATATAATTTTCATTTTCAGTTATCCCTCAACAAAGTTAGGAAAAAAAGATGCAGAACCTGTAAGATTCCTAATGAAAATCTGAAAATGGATGTGTGGTATAATTTTGGGAGTGCAATTAGAGCAATGTCACTAGAGAAGCTATTTAAAGTAAGTCTTTTTGACATTTTATCTGTCAGTCACCAAGAAGTGTTTCTCAATCGATCTATGATTCAGGAAAAAAATTACACAAGAATCTGATAGAGAATCATTTAATGATTTATGCTTATCTCATAGGTTTTTAGGAAATCTTCCTATGTTTCACTTTGTCCCTTTGATTGGTGTTAAACTAACATGGTCCCTTACCATCATCATTTTCCCTAGAGACTGCTTTCATTAGGTTAGGAATAATGACCCTCGAGCTGGATGTTTGGATGGTTCTGAACTGGAAGAGCCATACTATTCCTTCTAACTTTTACCTATTTACACATTAGTCATATAGTCTCTGTGGACACAAGGGAGTCCTGGAAAGAAGTTGTTATCAAATGTTTACCTTCCTTCCTATTCTCTGATTTATTGATTTATCCCATGAATTGACTACTTTTTTCATTGTTTTGACCAAATATACATAAAAAGCAACTTAAACTTTTTAGTTTATTTGAGCTCATAGTTTGAGAGAATAGTCCATCATGGTGGGGCAGGCATGGTAGCAGAAGCATAAGGTAGATTGTCCCAGAAAGTCTACAGTCAGGAAGCAAAAACAGAAGAATATTAGGGCTCAGTTTACATTTATCTTTTTATTCACTCTGGTTAGTTGATCTAATCTAGTATCTATCTTACAGGCAAGCCTAGAAGTTTGTCTCTGAGATCACCCTAGAGCCTAGCTAGTTAATAATGTCAACCATTGTATCTTCCAATTGCTTTATTCCTCAGAAAGGTATACTCACTAAATGGTCTGTATCTGTTCATAATGGGATATCAGAAATCTGCAACACTTCCAGAGCATCATAATTAATTACTGTTATTGTCCTGTCCCAGTTAAGCTACAGCTACAAATAGAAGCATTATACTAATTAAGGTCATGGTATTGGAATCTGAATCCAGTTGCAATCAGTTTAGAATTCTTAGGATGAGAATTTAAATTCTCTATGTGTCTGTGTTCTCATCTATAATGAGCAGTTAAATATTCTTATTTCACAGTATTGCTACAAATTTTCAAATAACTATTATAGCAAAGAAGCACCTAGTATAGCATATAAAAACATTCAACACAATGCTCAAAACTCAGAGTAAATACTCAATTGTTATATCCATCTTCATTCAGATCACTATGTAAACTAATCAGCTTCCTGGAAAAGTCCACCAGCACATCTGTACCAGAGTGTTGATCGTCACTCAGATCCACAGTTATATTCGTATGCTCAGAGAGTTCTTCCCTGGCCTCCTGATCTAAAATAGTCAATCAATCCACAAAATCTTAACTACAAACACACACACACACACACACACACACACACACACACACACACACAGATATACACACACACACTATCATTCTTATCAAATAAAGACAACAGTCTTGACATTTCAGAAATTATATCTGCCATGATCTACAACAGAGTTGCACTATTAATGTGGAGGCTTAATTCTGATACACTAATCTTATTTTACTTCTGTTCTAACCAGCATAAACCTATGGTTTCACTATGACATCTTCAAATAAAATTTGTTTCTCTTGACTGTCTTCTGCACTCCTCTTCCATGTTCCATCTTCAATGCAGATTAAATACTACTAAAGAAACAAAAATCATTGAGTTTAATGATTTTGAGAAAGGATTTGGCTTGTATATGTATGTGTATGTGCTTAGGTGTGTGTGTGTGTGTGTGTGTGTGTGTGTGTGTGTGTGTGTGAGAGAGAGAGAGAGAGAGAGAGAGAGAGAGAGAGAGAGAGAGAGAGAGAGATTTTGATTCTGGGGTTGAGGGTTGGTAGAGCACTTGCTTTGCAAAGGTGGGAATCTGGAGATCTCCAATGATTATTCAAAAGCTGGATTGTGGCAACCTGACCAGTAATGAAAAGGTAGAAGACAGGTAATTCTCTAGGGCTTTCTGGGCAGCCAATCTAGCTGAATCAGCAACTTTCAGCTTCACTGAGAGAACTTGCCTCAAAAAGCAAGGTGGAGAGCAATTATGGAAACACACACACAGGTTTTAATCAGCAGTCTGGTTTACATATACCTTCTGTGAGTACAGCAACCTGCCTCCTACTGGATTCTTTATCACCTGTGACATGGACTGTTGAGGGTCTCAAGGAAACATGTCACTGTCTTGTTTTACCTCCTACTTTATTCACATTAGCATAATGGCTTTTAATTTGATTATACCTGCAATTAGAGTACTTTCTGAGAAAATTGCCTGCAAGCAAGAGATAGAAGATTCAGTCAGGAAATGTCTGAAGATATCAGCAGAGAGAGAGTTGGATGAAGGAATGAAGAACCAGTTTCCTCTTTCCTATGTAATGGAAGGCCAATGAGCTATCCGTAAGACAATCATACTTGAATATCTAGGATGTTCTTGTTTAGATTTATTTTCTTATTATAACTAGCATATAAATTATTAGGTTTTACTATGCCATCTTTTAACAAAATTTGTTTCTATTGATTACCCATCTCTACTTCTCTCCCATGATTCTACCCCACCATAGAGCCTTCCAGCCTCAGGAGCCACCATTCTGCTTTCATGTCACATGTACCCTACTGTGTCCCAGTACCTTTCTTCTACTACTGTGGTCTCTCTTGTTTCACAGGCTGTATCCACTGTATCACCCACTCTTATGCAAACACACTAAAGATGTGAGCTAGAATCCACATCTCAAATAGAATATGTAACTTTGATGTTTACGAGTCCAAGTTCCTTTCCTTAATATTCTACCCACTCTTCTTCAAGGTTTATTAATTTTATTTTTCTTTATAGTTGAATAAAACTTCATTGGGTACATACACCACAATTTCATTATAATTCATGCACAAACAGATGTCAACACTGTCTCTACTTATTATTCTGAGTTATCTTATGAAAAAATTAAAGACAAAACTACCATATGACTCAGCTGTACCACACATAGGCACATATCCACAGGATCCTATATCCCACCAAAAAGATTCTTACACATGTACCTTTGTCTCAAAGTTTTATTAGTAGCAAAATGTATGCTCCCTGAAACATTTAGAAAAGGATATGGAAGAGAAAGGTTAATAGATAAATAATATTTTAGGGACAAAAAAAGACATTATCAAGGTTAATACAATGACTGCACCATAAATACAATGACAACTATAGAGCAGAGGATTCAGGTGGGTTCTAGAATAAGCAGCTAGCATCCTGGGGTTCAGAATTTGAACCCTAGCAAAATAAAAATGATTAAAAAGTAAGTAAAGTCAAATGACTTCCACATATGACTTATGTAAATATGATAATATGGTTATGTATAACAAATGGCAAAGACTGACACAAGCAGAATTGAAGTTTCAATACATTTATAATGCATTTCATAGTCAAATATTCATACTAATATATAAGTGTAGGCCCAGATAAAGCATGAGCAGCACATTGAGATAACTGGAATAAAAAGAAATTCAGTCTATGAATGTTGAATATAGACATGAGAAAACATATTCTCCTCATTTCTGAAAAAAAAAATGTATGGACTAAGATAACATTCTTACAGTTCAAAACTGGGGAAGCAAGTTACCTAATCTTTTCAAAGAACAAAGCATACATATCTGCATTTCAAAATTATCCCTAGCAATTAGACAAGGAAAATAAATGTAAAGCAAGCAGATAGGAAATGAAGAAGAAAAGATGTATTCATTCAAAAACAACATCTTTTCACACAGAGAAAAAGCTGAGGAATCCATCATTAAATGCTGTAAAAGATAATAAAGTAGTTTCAGCAAGGTTACAAACTGAAAACATAAATATTTGTCCCAGTAATACTTAACAATGAAACATTTGAAAAAAGTTTAAGAATACAATTTGATTCAAAATAATGTTAAAATGCACACAAATAAAATGTTTGTGGTAAGCTTAGTAGTAGAAGCCAATGATTTACAAAATGCAAAATATTGTTGAAAAATTAAAGGAGACCTAATTAAATGGAAAAATAATTCTTGTGCATGGTTTCAAGATATAATATTCCTAAAACAGTTTTGATCCCCAAGTTGATTTATGCATATACTTATTCTAAAATTCATGGGGAAATTCTTGCAACCTAGAATCTCAAAATAAATAAACAGAAAATTTCAAATAAAGAACAAATCTGAAGAATTTACATTTCTGTCACTATAAGACCTCTGCAATCATGATTGTTCAGTGCTGGCTAAGAAGCAATAAGTTCAATGTCTTAGAATGGTTTCTAATTTTACTCTTTCTAGCAACAGGCAATCAAATTTTGACAAGAACACGCACAGAGAGTAGATCTGCCTGTATCTCATTTCTAAATTATTCCCACATGCTCTCCAGGGGCTAACTCAAGCCCACAACAAACATATCCCTTTATACATATACCAACAAATGTATCAGAAATGTTACCTTACATATGTAGATTGCTATTAGTCAACAAGTTCAACCACTGCATCAAACACCCAGAATGCTCTGCACAATCATCCAGGACAAAAGAAAAGAAAATATTTTAAACAATCTTTACTCTATGAGAAAAGAAGAAGCCAACAACATAGCAAAATTTAAAAGCTGAGCTAAGAATATGGCTCAATTGCAAAAAGGTTTTTGTAGCAAACCTAAGTTTGATCCCCAGAACCCATGTGGTATATGGAAAGAACTGACTGTTGGGGAGTCTTCTGAGAAGTCTAACAGTGTGTGTGTGGTTGGGAGTATGTTTCTGACTCTGCCTGAGCTTGAAAATTTTTTTCTCCTACTGCGATACCTTGTCCAGCCTTGATGAAAGTTTGTATCAAGTCTTATTGTATTTTATTAGGCCATGTTTGGTGCATATCCCTGGGAGGCCTGTTCTTTGTTTGAAGGGAAATGGAGGAGTGGATCTGGGGGACAGGGGAGGTGAGAGGAAGGACTGGGAGGAGTGGAGGATGGGAGAAACAGAAATATAGATGTAATGTATGAGAGAACATTAAAAGTTTCAAAAAAGATCCCAAGCTATTCAGTGGTTGTGGTTTGCTGCTCGGGCATGTTTGGCTTTTTTTCTTGTTTGTTTGTTTAGAGACCACTAGTGAGTGAGTACATCCCCTGCTTATCTCTCTGAGTTTGTGAGACTTCGCTCAGGAGGATATTCTCCAAATCCATCCATTTGCCTGTGAATTTTAGAATATCATTTTTTCTTACTGCCGAGTAGTATTCCATTGTGTAGGTGTACCACAGTTTGTTAATCCATTCTTCAGTTGAGGGACATCTAGGTTGTTTCCAGGTTCTTGCTATTATAAATAATGCTGCTATGAACATAGTTGAGCTAATACCTTTGGAGTGTGAATGTGCCTCTTTAGGGTATACACCCAGAAGTGGTATTGCTGGGTCCTTGGGTAGATTGATTCTCAATTTTCTG
>PVIH01011695.1:0-67658 GCA_004025045.1 Sigmodon hispidus | reverse complement strand
AGGGGATATGCTCACTCATTACTGGACTCTTAAAAAAAAAAAAAAAAAAGAAAAGAAAAAGAAAAAGAAAAAAGAAAAAAGAAAAACATGTCCAAGCTGCAAACCACAATCACTGAACAGCTTGGGATCTGAAACTCCTTCGACTGGCACCTTGGATCCCACTTCCCCTAGAGGAACACCTGACCCAGTCTTTATATGTTGGGGTGAGTAAACTAGATCTCACATGATGGGATGCTGAACTAAGCCATATTGGGACCTTGGGACCTCCTGCCCTTGGGGAGGAGATAAAGATATCTGGAGAAGAATGAATTACTGGAAGTGGTGGAAGGGAGTTTGAACAAGCATATACATGGATAAAAGAATATGACGTTATTCTTAAAAAATAAATTATTAATAAAAAATATCTCACCAATCAAAAGCAACCTTTGGATCACCTGCTTAACATGCCCAATTAAAATTAAAAACACTCATTCTAGCTTAGAGGTCACAGTTACCTTTATAAACCAGTGAATTGCCTATGGGACATGTCTCCCCTCTATGCAGAGGCTGACCTTTTGTGTCTTTCTCTGACCTCCTCCCAGAAAAATTATCCCTGTTCCTTTTCTCTTGTTCCCTTCCCCTTTCCCTTCCTCCTCTATCTTCTACGCCTTGTGTTTGTACCTTACACCTGTGACCTGTCCCTGTAGGGCAAATAAATCTACTTTTTGTTGAGAATTTGATCTTGGGATTCCTCTGGGGATACTTTTCCTTTAACTTATTTATAGTGAACAAAGTCTTGTTTCAATCTCTAAAATCAGAAATACAAGACATTATGGCTCTTGCTCTTTTTCAAGGTTTCAGACCATTCAACTTGTTTCCATTTATGAGCAGCCTCTTTTTTTTATTTGTTTGTTTGTTTGTTTTGAATGAGAGATGATTTTTTTTTTACTGTCATAGAGTAATTTTTTTCCTTCTTTATTTTGTATTTATCAAAAAAACAGTAAAAAGAATTTAAAAATGCGGAAGAGTTAACAATAACTATACAGACGATAATAATCATAAGGAGTGAAGACTGATCCAAGCATTATTGGGCCAGTGGGACCATAGAACAGCCTCTTTTGAACAGGGTTTGCTGAATCATTTGTGACCCATTGATTTATATTCAATATGAGAACACATGGTGAGTTTTATATTAAAACCTATATCTGTCAGTGGTCTAACAATTGGAAACTACTCTTGGAATACAAATCAAGTTCAGCTGTGTTATGGAGATTTTTCTAGAGTCAATATTGTGTGGTTAAGCAAAATATTCACCTAGTTATTACACATAATTTCAGAAATCTAAAATACAACAAAATAAAAACATCCTGGTTTTGTGTAATAACAAATAATGCATTATTTATAAATATACACAAATATAACACATATTTAGATTTATTATATTAATGAAAATTATAAATACAAAGTTAACATGTACAAACACACAAATATATGTTTAATCAAACATCATAAAATTGGGATTTAGCTCATTAATATTAATTGCCTTTTTTCATTTCTCATCTTCTATTTAAAAAAAATCTTAGTCGTATATGTGTCAATTATCACTGAAAATATCAAGAATATACTCTAAATTAGGTTGGTACACAACATCACACAAGACAGACAGGTCACCATTCAGACTTTTGATGAGAAATATGTGCATGTGTTGACTTACACACTTGCAGTATAAAACTCAGCTACACCTCAAGTTATATCTTAACATTTCTGAGAAAGTCTGAGAATAGATGATTGTATGGAATCAGCAACATTATAATTTGACTGAAACTTCTGTGTAAACATGTCATATTTATTACTTATTTACAGGATGAGATGGGAAAACATGTTGCTTTGAATCAAAGACTAAATAAGATTGAATAAAATTGTTGGTGGCATTATACATTGTTCTATTTCAACAGCAAAATGTTGTGGAGTGTTTATTATATATTTACTAAAACTGTAACATGAAGTCTGAATGAGCATGTATATATATTTATATTTTATTCAAATTTAAAAACATAAGGAATTTTAAATCATAGTATTGAGTTATTAATGAGTCACAGCATGCTAACAATTAATATTTGCACATCTATTATATGTATCTATGTGTGTATAAGCATATATATATATATATATTCCATGAAAGAGCATATCTTAAAATAAAGTTCTATGAGATTATAATTACTGAGTACCAGTCACATAAGCTTTATTGATCATAAAGTATATCGCTTAGCAACATCAGATTGCAAACAGGTAATAACAGTACTTAGATAAAACTTTACTACTCTTTTTGGATACTAAATGTCTTGCATGAAGAGATCCATTCATTTGCTCAAAGTTTTAGTTTAAAAACAAAGATAGTTTAGAAATTTGCCAATACATTTTGTTCCACACCAAATTCAAGAAAAACAGTTACTAATTCTCATTAGGTGTTTGGTCAAAATCCCTGTAGCCAAATTTAATCATGTTGTTTAGACATTTTTTTCCACATGCTCACAATACCATCATTTCTATTCAATACTGAGAAATTCAAAGGATTATAATTACAAATTTTGACTATAATTTGATTTTACTAGAAAAATTGCAAGTAAAAAATAAAATAATTTAACAAATTATGATCAGTCTTTTTTTTTATTTTTTATTTTTTTTATTTTTTTTCCTTCTTTATTTTGTATTTATCAAAAAAAAAAAACACAGTAAAAAAAAGAATTTAAAATGTGGAACGGTTAACAATAACTATACAGAGGATAAGAATCATAAGCATGGCTTATCAAGGGTGGAAATACAAATATAGGTGTAGCAATCTTATGATCAGTCTTAAAGACAGAAATTAACTCCTCAGCACTGTCAAAACACATACAATACTCCAGCAGCATCAATAACACAGAAATCCCAAGAAGAAAACAATGATTTCAGCTGCTGCATTATTATAATGCTAAAAGAATAGAATTGTGTGCCCATATCTGGTGTGTACTGTCTTCATAGTCTGTGTAATATCTGTAAAATAAGTGATTCAACCTACTTTCTTGAATTTAGAACAGACTCAACCAGATCATGTCATAGTTATTATCAAAGCCAGGATTCAAGCCCAGGCTTCCCTGTGCCCACAGCTATGCTATTTCCAGGGAACTTGTGAACTTGCAGGAAAATTGTGATATACTTTCTGGAATCAACACAAAATCAATCATGTCATTACATATCTGATTGCTTTGCAAAGCAGCTAAGTTTATGTAAGAAATTTTAATAAAAATATTGAATGGCTTCTATATTGAATCTTTAGCATTTAGAAATAAAGGTTAATTTTGTTGAAATCACTTAACAACAAGACCTCCAGAGAATAAACCAATGTTTTCTGTTTGAAGTATTTATTTTTTTAAACACATTCTATATTCTTTTGTAAGTTAAAATATAATATTTAATTTTATTTCTCTTAATCTCACTTTTTCTGTGTAAATAAAAGTTGGTCCCTAAACAACAAATTTTTGACCAAAGACAAAATAAGTTACCTAGGAAACAGCTTTAATTATGATATATATATTTTAGATAGACTGTTATTATCAAATTGTATGTTAAAGTAACTGGTAAGTTATTCTTTGTAAAATACCACCTCTATTGTTACCAAAGTACCATAAATGGTCTGTCTTGAACATGTACATGTAATATTAGATGGACTGAGCTTGTCATATTTTGGAATATATATGTACATCTATATACATATATGCAAAAAAATAAAAATTTGGGTTATGAATTTAAAGGAAAGCAAAGATAAATATATGGTGAAGAAAGGAAAAATGAAATATAATTATCATCTCAAAAATAAAATTATAAATTTTATATAATTTTAAAAATTAAAAAATTACATGTTAAAGCATATAGTATAATTTCAAATTCAAGAATATATTTCTAAACACATAGTATATGATATATTTTCCTCTTACTTTGAAAATGATTGTCTCAGTCATACAAGGCAAGAAGAGAATATTCTGTATTTTAAATTCTTACACCAGGCCTTTGAACAATTCTTGAAGCATACAGGATGCCCATGGGAGAGAAAGCATTGATTCTCTCAGGATAGAAAAGTACTAAGGTGATTTGGTTTTACAAAATAAACAAGTGAATAATTTGCAAGTAAATCTGATAAAAAATGAATGGCACCAAATAATCTCTCAATGAAAGAAGAGTATACATAGTCCAAGAGAAAACGTATAACAGAAGAGTTACAATTAATTGTATTACTAATGTGTTTAGAAAATTGTGCTTAGAAAATTAATCTGAAATTTACATTTTTTCTCTAGAAAATATAACCCATTTCTCTCAATATTCTATGGAAATTACACATTAAGATAATATAAAATCACAGCATAAATAAGTTTAATATACTTTAACAAACTATCTTGAAAGCTTGGGATCAGAAGGAACTTAAGTGAGACATCTAGGGATTCTCCTGGGAAGATAAAATAGAGATTTCATTAGCAAATTGTGATCATAACAGATAACATCCAAGGAGAGGTGGGAACAAATCATGAGAGAAGGAGATGGTTGAGTGAGAGCAACAAGAAAGCTCCAATAAGTAAAGGAGCAGCATGAATGGGTGTTTTTGTAAATGGGGAGATCATAAGAGTGGGTATGAATCCGAGAGGTCTCATAACTGAGTTTGATGGGGTGCATAATGAAATATCACCAAATAATAAACATATAAATTTAAAAAAGGATGCAATTATGCTACAACTCAAGGTGGTATGCAGAATACATTTAATCTTAATGAAAAAATAGAAAAAGTAACAAAGGAATGATGATAAAATATATAAGTATGAATGTGATTTTAGTAGAATGTTTAGAATATACACATAAATATAAATATTATAATTCATGATAAGCAGTACAATAATATTAGAGGTGTTTGCTATATTGAATCTTTTATTTTCCTTAGATATCTGTGTTAGGCTTTTATTTTTGTGAGGACTCATGTGACCACAGAAACACTTATAAATGAAAACATTTTTATAATTTGAGGGTTTGCTTACAGTTTCAAAGATTCAGTCCATTATCATCACTGTTGAGTAAATGATGATGTACCAGCAGATGTAGTACTGGAGCTGAGTCCCACCTTTTGAATCAGAGGCAACAAACAGAAAGCTGACAGACTGATTGGATAATATCATGAGCACAGGAAACCTCAAAGTCCACCTTCCCAGTAAGTCCTTTCCTCCAACAAAGTCATACCACTTCAACAAAGGCACACTTCTTAATAGTGCCATTTCTTCTGATGTTATGGAGACCACATGCATTCAAGCTATCACATTCCTCCCCCTGCTAATAAATCTTTAACAATGTCATAATACAAATCATTTAAGCCAATTTAAAAGGTCCATAGTCTGTCACAATTTCAATAATGCTTAAAGTCTAAAGTTCAAAGTCTCTTCTGAAGTTCATGCAATCTCTAAATTATAAACCCCTGTAAAAAAAAATAAAAATCAGATCACATACTTCCAATATATAATGGCATTAATACTCCCAAACACAGAGAATGGAGCATAGTGAGGAAATATTGGATCGAACCAAGACAGAAAGCCTGCGAGCCAAATACCAAATTCTTCATCTTTATGTCTGATGTCAAAATGTTCTTCAGCTTTCCAACTCTGTTCAGCGTTTCTAACTTCAACACATTTTTTTCTCTTGGGCTGGTTTCACTCCCACTTAGTAGCTCTTATAGGTAGGTATCCCATGATTCTGGCATCTCTAACACTTTGAGCTCTCCCAAAAAATTCAGGCTTCAACTTCACAGAATCACACAATGGCCTTTCTTCAAGGTATCCATTCATGGACACCTTTGACAACTGAAGAACAGATTAAAAATTGTGGTACTCAATGGAGCATTACTCAACAGAAAAAAAAAAAATGGCATCCTAAAATTTGCTAGAAAATGGATGAATCTGGAGACTATCATCCTGAGTGAGCTAACACAGGCCCAGAACATTATATATGGTATGTATTCACTCACAAATGAATTTTGGACATAAGGCAAATGATATCCAGGCAACAATCCACAAACCCTAAGCAGCTAAGTAACAGGAGGGATTTAAAAGAGATATCCATAGATTTCCCCCCTGGAGATAAGATGTTCAGAGTAAATTGGGATCATACAGAGGTAAGTGATAAAGCAAGAGAAGGTAAAAGAGATCATGACAGAATGATCTGGTTGAGTGAGAGGAGCAACAAAGAGGGAGACCAAAGAAATGGATTTCTTGATAGAGGGGAGCCAGCTGTGGGGTTAGAAAGAAACCTGGTGGTAGGGAAACATCCAAGAACTCACAAGATGTCCCCTGTTAGGACTCCAAGCAACAGTGGAGAAGGTTTGTAAACAGGACTTCCCCTATATCATCAAGTGAATGGCCACCCTAATTATGTATAGAACCTTCATCAAGGAATGGATAGAGGCAGAAGCAGAGATCCACAGCTAAGCAACAGGTTGAGCTCCTGGTTGAGCTGAAGAGAGGAAGTAGAGAGTATATAAGCAAAGGGATCAGTATCATGAGGAGAAAACCCACAGAAATGGCTGAACTGAGCTATTGGGTGCTCACTGACTCTGAAATGACAGCTGCGGAACATTTACTGAAAGAAACTAAATTCTCCAAATGTAGATTATAGTCGGACAGTGTGGCCAGTTTTGTGAAGCCTCTTGCAGTAGGATCTGAGTTTATTCCTGGTATATGACCTGACTTTTCTTCTGAGATCCCATTCCCTACAGAGAAACACCTTACTCAGAGTTGGTACTGGAGGAGGAACTTGGACCTACCTTAAGTGGGTATGTCAAACAGAACTCACTCACCTTGTGATTCATTAGCTTCTCTGGGGAATAGAAAGGAGGATGGGGTAGAGGGAGGTTGAGGAAGGACTGGAAGGAGAGGAGAAGGGGCAGTAGTGGTATGAGAAAAATCTTTTTAATTAAAAAAAAAACACATGACAGAGTCCATTTTAGGCTTGTGCAATGTTTAATCAATAATCACTGTTGACTAGTTAAAACAGAATATGACTTGAATTCTATGATGACTCAAGTTAGATCAGGGTATGTAGTCATTTTATTATGACTTCTAAATTGGTTTGTTATAGATTTGTAGAAAATTTAACAAGTTTTTACATGAAAATTTTAAGGAATAATGTGTGTATTAATAACACTTAACATTTGCAATGTCTGCCTCAATTATACTAATTTATATTTATTATATTATCTCTCTTCCCTCTTATAGAATATTTGTTTATATATATAGTATGTTTGCTCAGAAGTAATATTTGCTATTTGTTGATTGTTCTCAGTTTTATCTACTGATTGCTGCATAAGCTTTTGGCTAATAGGTGACCTTTATGTAGAGACATGCTATTCGGTCATTTTGAAAATACATTCAAATAGGTAACAATAATATGGGTTTTCATTTTCTCATTTTTCATCTTTGTGGTATTTGTGTATTTGGTACTCTTAATTTATCTCCATTTACAAAGAACCTTCAAATTTGCTTATGAATCTCAATATTTACATGCATTTCTGTGGCCAGGTATGTCTTCTATATATTCCAGTGTTGTGTCTGTTCATTGTTATTTTTATAGGAGAAATATATTAAATACTATATGAGTTTATCTCTGTAAATTTAACTTAAGATTCATAATTAACATTGCTATGTGACTTACAAAGACTGAATTTTGTATCTTTTCCTATTGAAATGTTGCCATTTTCTAATAACTTGGTGTAAGAATCTAATATTAAATTTTAATTTACACTTGATTTACATAAAATAATTTAGTTGATAATTTCAACAGGATAAAAATATTATATTTTAAAAGACCCTAAACCCCTTCATGAGATATTTAAGAAAAAATGATAATCTATACATTTTTTACCAATAAATCTTGATATTAATATTAGCTCTTAGTCCAGACTCAGTGAGCTGGCATTGGCTCTGGTCAGCTGTCTCTGTGTGTTTCCTCCTTATGATGTTGACCTCTTTGCTAATATAATCTCTGCTCCTCTCTTTGACTTGACTGGGAGCTCAACCAAGTCCTTAACTATGGATTTCTACATCTTATTTTATCAGTTGTTGAATGAAGTTTTTATTTTAAAAATTGGGGTGGTCATTAATTTGATTACAGGGCCAGGTCAGTTCAGGCAAACTCTCCATTATTTCTTTAAGTGTTACTTGTGGTTATCCTTGTAGATTCATGAGAATTTTGTATCTTCATAATTTGAAGATACATTTGAAAGTTTTTAAAATCATGCCCAATTATTTCTATTTTAAAAGACTAAAAGTCAATGTAATGCTAAACAAAACTGAAGCTATCCTAAGTTATAGTGTTCAGTTGGTTAGAATATATTCTAAAGTAAAGATGTGCTCAATAATTTGTTCAGTATTTCTTCTAAAAATAAAAATGAGAGAGAGAGAGAGAATTTTCCTGGCGCCAGGTTTCTTTCTAATACCAAAATGGCTCCATTTATCGAAAGATCTTTTTTGTTCTTCTTCCTCTTTTTCCCCACCCTCAGTTTAGGCATCTGGTTCCCCTGTGTCATCTTTCCTGCCATACTTCCAATTCCTTCAAGAGATATTTTCTATATTTTCTTCCTGGAGGGATCCATGGATGCCTTTCTCAGGGTCCTCCTTGTTTCCTAGCTTTTCTGGGGTTGAAGATTATAGCCTGTGTATCCTTTGTTTTATGTCTAAAATCTACTTATGATTGAAAACATACCATTTTTGTCTTTCTGAGTCTGGATTATCTAACTGAAGAAGTTGGGTTTTTATTTTTGAAAGAATTCAAGTAGTAGAAGTCCAAGTGGATCAAAGAACACAACATAAATCTAGTTACACTAAACTGACAGAATGGAAAGCTGTAAATAGCCTTGCACACATTAGTACAGGACAGCACTTTCTAAATATAACACCAGTAGTACAGACACTGACTGAGAGTAACAATTAATAAATGGGACCTCGTGAAACTGAGAAGCTTCTGTAAGGCAAATAAATGGTCAAAAGACAAAATAGCAACCTATAGAATGGGAAAAGTTCTTCACCAACACTACATCTGACAGGGGGCTGATCTGTAAAAAATATAAAGAATTCAAGAAACTAAAAGCCAACAAAACTGAATAATCTAATAAAAAATGAAGCACAGGTATAAACAAAGAATTTTCAACTCAAATGGCAAAAAGACACCTAAAATAATTGCTCACAATCTTTAGCTATCAGGGAAAAATGCACAACAAAGCACTGAGATACAATCTTACACCTTTTTAAATAGCTAAGATAAAAAAAAAAAAACAGCTTACACTGGGAAAGATTTAGAGTAAGGAGGAACACTCCTCCATTGCTGATGGGATTATAACTTGTATAGCCACTTTGAAAAATTAGTATGGTGGTGTCTCAGAAAACTGGTAATCAATCTACCTCATGCCACAGCAATACCACTCTTGGGCATATACCAAAAGAATGGACATTCATACCACAAAGACCTTTGCTCAACTATGTCTATAGCAGCATTATTCGTAATAGCCAGAACCTAGAAAGAATCCAGATGTGAAGCAGCTGAAGAATGAATAAAAAATGTGGCACATTTACACAATGAAGTATTTCTTAACTTAAAAAACAAACATTTTAAGGACAGTTTCTAGATTATTATTCAAAAATCAGACACTAGATAAGAGTTTTGTACTTTAAAATATTTACTATAGTGACAACTGTGGTGTTTTTACTGAAATATTAGCTATCTTATTATAAAATACTTCATCATGTTGTTATTTTTAACCAGAAGCTAATTGGAGTGTATTCCCCAATGGTCATCTCCTGGGGCTTCAACAACATTTATTTCAGTATATATAAATATTCCAAATTAATATCATTGTTTTCACAAATTAACATGAGTTTTCTGTCTCGACAGGTAAGAAACATTTTATGTCACTTGCAGAATGTTTTTAAAAATTGCAATTTAGGATAGGAAATTTTGATATAATTTTGGCTATTTTACATAGTGTGAAAATTTTAATAACTGGTTATTTTATGAATTAATAATGTGTTCATCCATATCCCATTAACATCAAATTTTGTTCAAAAGGAAATAAACATGATCTTTTAGGAAATATACAAGACAACAAGTACAGATTATGTACATGCATATAAATAAGAATGCTTCAAATTTATAGTATATGCTTTTATTTCCTCAAAGAAGACAGAACATTTCAAAGAATAAACGACAGCAGTAATGAATGGTAAGGTTATGTTCAATCTATCTGATTCTCAGAGAGACTTATACATAAATAAATAAGTATGAATAGTTCTATAAATTAGAAGTCACTTACGTTTACTACTTATTGCTAATGTTTCTATGTTCTTAATAGTCTTAAGAAATTTAAAAATAACAATAATGTTTTCTGTAATCCTGTGAAGGATGGAAAATTTTATATAATTTGCAAAATGGGGCAATTATGACTTCTGTTCCTTCTGAATATTTTGTTTTACATGTATCCCCTTGTTTAAATTCCCTTCCCCCTCCCTTTTCTCCCAGTCACTCACTCTTCTCTCCATCACTTTGTCTCCTCCCCAGCAAGGGCAGGAGGTCTCAAGGTTCCAAGGTGACTTAGTTCAACCTCCACTCCAGGCAGATCTATTTTCCTCACCCCCACATCAAGACTGAGTCAAGTGTTTCTCTGTAGGAATGGGCTCCAAGGTGACAGTCCAAGGAGTTTCAGATCCCAAGCTGTCTAGTGGTTGTGGTTTGCAGCTTGGACATGCTTTGTTTCTTGTTTAAAGTCCACCAATGAGTGAGTACATCCCCTGTTTATCTTTCTGTTGTGATACTTCACTCAGGAGGATATTCTCCAAATCCGTCCATGTGCCTGCAAAGTTTAGGATATCTTTTTTTTCCCTCACTGCTGAGTAGTACTCTATTGTGTAAATGTAGCAAAATTTGTTAATCCATTCCTCAGTTGAGGAGCATCTAGGTTATTTCCAGGTTCTTGCTATTATGAATAATGCTGCAATGAACATAGTTGAGCTAATGCCTTTGGAGTGTGAATGTGCATCTTTAGGGTATATGCCCAGTAGTGTTATTGCTGGGTCTTTGGGAGATTGATTCCCAGTTTTCTGAGAAACCACCATACTGCATTCCAGAGTGGCTGAACCAGCTTACACTCCCAACAACAATGGAGGAGTGTTCCCCTTGCTCTGTAACCTCTCCAGCATAGGCTGTCATTCTACCCAAAACTATCCAACATATACTCCCTTGTTCTTTGTAATCTGAATGGCTCCTTTTTTATTGATAAAAATCTTAAAGAACTGGTTGTTTTTATGTGTATAAATCTCAGTCCATTCTTTATGTATGTATATTGGTCAACAAACTTAGGCCTGTTTTAGGATAGATGCAGTTCAGTGATCCAACACGAAAATATTTACAATTATATTAACTCAAAACAAATGGTAATCACTATTATGTAACAAACTAAATTGCAGTGATCTGTGCCCAGGAGTGGTGGTGGAGAACATAGCAACAAAACAAATATCTTTAAAATTATGTTCTTTAATACATAGTAAAACAATAGAGATTGAAATAATAATCAAAATACAATATTCAAAATTTTGATTATAATAAAATAACATTACTATGTATACTAATAATCAAAATATTTTATGTATAGCTGAAGACTTAAATATTTTACTTTGGTTTTGGTCCACTTTTTGATATCAATTTAATACATATTTTAATCTAATATCTGATAATTTTCAAGTTAGCATATATAACTACTACAACTCATTTCATTTTGATACATGACACCATCCAATATGTTACAGAACCTCCTCTGCATATTTATTCACTAATGTATTTGCTCTAATTGGCTATTCAGCAGCATATAGCATAGTTGTTTAAACAAATTAAGAGTTTAAAGAGGTCCAAGTTTGGAGAGAAAGCCTACTATCTAACAGCTTCCATGGCTTGTATTCATGAAGTATAAAAAGTAGACCCACTTTAAGTTTCCATGTTCTATATTTACATTTTAAGATAAATGTTTGACTGAATTACTGGTAAGTTTAGTATTGAGCCTAATACTTTATTATGATTTATGGTTATACTTAAAACTAGTTTTCATAACAGTTATTTGTGTTTTCTTTTTAAAGTATGCTAGTACCTTATTTATGCAAGAATTTTCTGATCAAAACTCTGATTAAAACCATGACAAAAATAAGTGTGTGAAATAAGCCCTTTTATATGTAGATATTAGTTTATTACAAATATGTTTTCATCACACACATTAAGAAGTAATTTTGGAATCTATGAATCCTTTATTTTAAAATTTACTTTTGAATAAATAATGATGATTCAGGCCTCTTTAAATCTTATCACCTATCATTTATTAGGAAGACACTATTGATATATTTCATAGATTTCCAAATACATTTTCATACAACTGTCTTTTTAATGGCTTCTTTATTATCTCAATAATCACCCTTAATTTTTTTGTCCCATGAATTTTATGTACATACACATACACAAACAAGCACACATACACACACAACACACACACACAATTTAAATCCAAATTCTAAATATGAAAACAAATGTGAGTGTTCTTCTTTTAAAATATAGTCCATTTGGCTTATCTTAATTATCTACAGCTCCATCTGTTTCTCACATATGATTTTACTTTTACTTATAGAAGATACAGTTTTATTTTTATATGCATCATATTGTCTTTATCCATTCATATACTGATGGACATATAGTTTAGTTTTATTTCTTAGCTTTTATGAATATTGGATCAAAAAACACGGTGTTTAATTTTCTCTATGGTAGGACCTGGGGCATTTTGAGTATTAGAGAAAAAGTGGCACTGTTTGATCACATGACATTCAATGTTTAGCTTTTCCCAAAATATCTTGCAAATTTCCATAGTTGTTGCATGTATTTCTATATCAGATCAATGTTTTAAGTAATCTTTTTTTCATAGTATCTGATATAATTGTTTTCTTTTTGACAGCCATCTGACTGTGTGGAGACAGAATCTCAAATCAGTTTCAATTTGCATCTTCTTCCCTGCCTCAGAATGTTGAACATTGTTTTAACTACTTTGTGATCAATTATTTTTCTTTCTTTGAGAAATGTCTATTGTGTTTTTGCCCACATATTATAGGTAAGGCTTGATTCATTGCCATTTTATTGTGAATGTTCTGTCTAATTTCTATATACTAATCTCATGTCTGATAAATAATGATTAGCCATTAGGGATTTACAGGACCTAGTAAATCATTCTGATGACTTTTTCTGCCATTGAATAGCGCTACTTAACATCTTAGTTCTATTTGTCAGTTGCATGGATTGTAGTCTATGTTATAAATTTTTTTCAGCATTTTCTTGCCTGAATCCGAATTTTCATCTAGAATTTTTAGTAGTCCAATTATTATATTACAATAATTGGTATATTTAGAATTATTTTTGAAACAAGTAAGAATTTTTTATTATTTTCCATCTTTTTGTCCTACTAACCCATCATCAACTATTTTAAAAAAATGTTTCTTATATTTGTTTTGATGTATTTGTCAAACTTACAATGTTATAGTAATATGAGTGTGTGTGTGTGTCTATTTCTACTCCATTGGTTTACCTTTGTGTACTGTAGTGGTATATACTGTCTTTGATTCTATGATTTTCTAATATTGATTGAGATCATGATTTCTGATAATTTCCCAGTTGATTTTTGGGAGAAGAGCTTTGTATTGTTCAGAGAGAGAATTATTTCTATCAATAAATTTAGGGATGTTTTATTATAGTCTGTGAAGAACATCATTGAAATTTTGATGGTAATTGCACTGTGCCAATAAAGCAATTTAACTAATGTGTCTATCTCCACAAAAGTAAAAAGCATTATCATTATTCATTATGATATATAATTGGTATATAGAATTATATCAAAGTGTAAACTATTTTCTGATAAACCACTGTGTATATACAAAATAATCTATGTTCATTGACTCACATTTATATCTGATGTTTTTATAGTACTATGAATATTAAACTGAGCATCTTCAACACTGTTTTATGAAATTCTGACATGAAGAACATCACAGAAGCTACTACATTTATTCTCAAGGGACTTACCGACAATACTGAACTTCAGGTCATTCTTTTTTTTTTCTTTCTAGCAATTTACCTTTTTACTCTAATAGGAAATGTAGGACTAATTATTTTAGTCATTGGAGATCCCCAACTCCACAACCCCATGTACTGCTTCCTCAGTGTGTTGTCCTCTGTGGATGCCTGCTATTCCTCAGATATCACGCCAAATATGTTAGTGGGTTTTATGTCCAAAAACAAAATTATTTCATTTCATGGCTGTGCAACACAGATGTTTCTGGCTGTTACATTTGGAACCACAGAATGCTTTCTTTTAGCAGCAATGGCATATGATCGATATGTAGCCATTCACGACCCACTCATGTATGCATTAAGCATGTCTCCTAAAGTCTATGTGTCACTCATTATTGCTTCCTATGCTGGTGGAATTTTACATGCTGTTATCCACACAGTGGCCACTTTCAGCCTGTCTTTCTGTCGTTCCAATGAAATCAGACATATATTTTGTGATATACCTCCTTTACTAGCTATTTCCTGCTCTGATACCTATGTCAATGAGCTCCTGCTCTTCTTTTTTGTGAGTTTCATAGAACTAGTCACTATCCTAATTGTTTTGGTTTCCTATGCTTTTATCTTGCTGTCAATTCTTAAGATGAATTCAGCTGAAGGGAGGAAGAAAGTGTTCTCTACATGTGGAGCTCACCTCACTGCTGTTTCTATTTATTATGGCACAATACTCTTCATGTATGTTAGACCTAGTTCCAACTATTCTCTGGAGCATGACATGATAGTCTCAACCTTTTACACCATTGGGATTCCCATGCTCAACCCCATCATCTACAGTCTAAGGAACAAAGATGTGAAAGAGGTAATGAGAAGAGTTTTGAGAAAAAAATTTCATATTAAACATTAAATTAAATTTAAACTAACTTCTATTTATATTATTATTAGTCTCTAATAATGCACTCAAGCATAAAATCATTATTACTTGCATGCATATGACATTTTACCTGGTATATAAGTAATTCTCCAAGGTGATTCTACTATATTCATCACCCATCTTAACTTAGAAGCATTATCACTTCAGATGCATGTTGTCACCCTAGGCATTATTTGTGTTACAGAGATTCAAACTCACTTCCTCATCATTATGTGGAAAACAATTTACAATGGAAATGTTTAATATCACTTCAGAGTATAATTTTTAAAGAATATAAAGTTCTATCATTTTAGTTTAATAATCTGTATTCTAATTTATTATTATAAGTATTTTAAATTAACATAGTGGTGAAATTCAACTTTCTACATGACATTTACATATATAAAGATGTGGCATCTGTTCATTTCTTAAAAATCTGTTTCTGTGCACACATATATTCTACCTGCAATCCCACGCAAATCTGCTAAAATGAATGTTATATAGTTTGATAGAACTATCTTAATAACACATCATGTAGCACCTAGTTTTTGCAGGAAAAACATAAACATACAAACCAACCAAATAAACAAAAAAATAATTTATTTTCTTTTCTATGTCTTGATATTAGATAGTTTTCACTATTAAATTGCTCTTAGGCATTTCTTTGTAGATTGTTATTAATTTTTTCTTTAGTGTTCTCATTGTTTTCCTTGTGGTTTTTCTCTATATGTGTGTTTATCCTAATTGGTCCTTATGAAAATAGTAATTATATTAAATTAATACACATAAAAAGACTATATTATAACTAATTGCATTTTAAAAGACTATTTCTTTAAAGTCGGAGATAACCTGATGCATGTGATGTTTAGTTTTAATACTGAATCCTAGGTATACATGTGCAAACATCTGAAAATATATGATACATAACCATGTGATCTTTGCCTTAAAAAGAAATTAACTTTCCTCTGCACTGGAAAAAATACTCTACGTTTTCAGGGTTGTAATTCTGTGCATTACTATGGCTGTATCGAACTAGCTTGGTCATATTCATGAATTCATATTATCTAATTTTATTTAGTTTCCTACTTCCCTATTTCTTCTAGCACACAGGAGCATATACATAGGGCTTTATTCATGGTAATGAAGAACATTACCACAAAGTTGCACCCAATAAACTCTAGTCGGATATGTTCTAGATATTGGTAGCACATTAATCATAATGGAAAGTTCAGGCAACACAGATAATGTTTCAGTTGTCTTTAGTCTTTCAAGGCAATAATATTTTATTATTATTATTATTATTGATATTATAAATTTCCTCACAGACAAGAAAACCAGTTCTTAATATTTGTCAGGATTATATTAAAATTCAAGACCTCCAAAATTAAAACATGATTGTTTAAAAAATCAACACATTATGGCATAGATGTCTTTCCGCTTCTATGTACTACTCATAGTCTTTACACTATTCAGATTATAGTAGGAGTTTCTTTTGATACCCAGCACTACTGAAAGACTTTTAAAAATGTAAACATCTCATTATTTTTCCAAATCCAATAATAGAAGTACAGAAAAAGATTATTTGCCTCTTTCTCTTTTTAAATAGATTTTATTTTTTGCCAAAAAATCTTAAACTGAATTTGAAGCAACAGTGCTAACTATGAATGGTATTTTCTCCTCCATTACACCTTTATTTCTTACTTTAATTATTGTTTTATTATAATTATTATTATTATTATTGCATTCAGTTTTATCTTTATTTGTCTTTTTTTTTCTGAGTTGAACTCCATTGTGTAAAGGAACCACAATTTATAATTCATTCTTTAGTTGAGGGGCATTTAAGATGTTTCCAGTTTCTGGCTATTACAAATAATGCTGCTATGAACAAATATGAGCTGATGCCCTTGGGGTAAGAATGTGCATCTTTTGGATATATGCTCAATATTGGTATTGCTGGATTATTGGAGTATCTGAATTTCAGTTTGCTGAGGAACCACCATACTGGTTTTCAAAGTGGCTGTACATGTTTACACATTCACCAACAAAAGAGGACTATTATCCTCATTCCACGTCCACTCTAGCATGAGCTATCACCTGTGTTTTTTATCTTAGCCATGGCAGGTGCATGATGGTATCTCAGAGTTGTTTTCGGTTGCATTTCTCTGATGACTAAGGATATTGAACAAATTTTTAAAGTGTTATTCAGCCATTTGTAATTCTTCTGTTGAGAATTCCGTTTTTAGCTCTGTTGAGAATTCCCTTTTTAGCTCTGAACCCCATTTTTAATTGGATTATTTGGGTTTGGCCTATAATTTCTTAAGTTCACTATATATTTTGGATACCAGTTCTCTGTCAAATGTAGGATTGATGAAGTTCATTTACCATTCTCTAGGCTGTCATTCTGTCTTATTGATTCTGACCCTTGCCTTACAGAAGAAGCTTCTCAATTTAAGCAGGTTGGTTCTTTGAGAAAGTTAACAAGATAGATTAAACCCTTACCCAAACTAAACAAAATGCACAGAGAGAGTATCCAAATTAACTGAATCATAAATGAAGGAGTCATAACAGCAAATATCCAAGAAATTTAGAGAATTAATAGATCATACTTTGAAAATATATACTCCACTAAGTAAGAAAACCTAAAAGAAAGGTACCACTTACCAAAATTAAACGAAGACCAAATAAATAAACTAAATAGACCTATAACCCTCAAGGGAATTGAAGCTGTTATTAAAAGTTTCCCAAGCAACATAAACTGAGTCAAATGGTTTCACTGTAGAATTCTACCTATATTCAAGAAGAACTAATATCAATACTTCTCAAACCATACAACAAAAACTGAAGGAACATGGCCAAACAATTTTTATGAGGCTATAGTCATCCTCATAAGATGCAATAAAGAAAGAGAATTAAAGACCAATATACCCAATGAATATTGATGCAAAAATACCTAATAAAATACTGGTAAACTAAATTTAGCAACATATCAAAAAAAATTATCCACCATGATCAGGTAGACTTCATTCCAGAGATGCAGGGATGGTTCAACATACAAAAAAACCTCTCAGTATTATCCATCATATAAACAACATGAAAGAAAACACACATTATTATCTCTTTAGATGCTGAAAAAGCCTTTGACAAAATCCAACACTCATTCCTGATGAAAGTCCTGGAGAGATCAGGGATATAGGGAGAACCTAATCCTAATAAAGGCAATATACAGCAAACCAACAGTAAACATTGAACTAATGGAGAGAAAATCAAAGGAATTAAATTAAAATTAGGAAAAAGGTAAGGCTATTCTCTCCCAACATATCTATTCAACATAGTTCTCAAAGTTTTAGCTAAAACAATAAGACAACAAAAGGAGATTAAGGGTATGCAAATTAGAAAGGAAAAAGTCAATTTACAACTCTTGAGCAATAAGGTAACAAGGAGGCTCCTAAAAGGTATATTTATGGATGCTCCTGTGAAGGGAAAATAAATAATATATCCTAAAGTAAACTGGGACCATAGAGGAGAGGAACTATTGGGTGATTTTGATTTGTTTCATTTCTGTTTTGCATTTGTTCCTATTGGTTTGGATGACTCTATTCATATGCCTCCTCTGACAAGCATCCCTCGTGAACAGGAGTTTATTGATAATAATAAGATCATAACAATTTTCCTTTTGCATTTTTGTTACCTCATTTATATATAGTTGATTCTCATCTCATGCATTCTAATTTATATTTTGTTAGTTTTATGATCTACTTTCTGTACTTCAAAGCAATGCATGGCATACATTTATTTTTTTAATAAATATACCCTTGGTAAGAGAATAATTTACAATGTAAACCAAAAATTTCTCATCATAATTTAAACATGTACAATAAATAACATTTATTTAGGTATTTGATACTCTTAAAATACCTGTTTGTTCAGCTACAAGTGCTTTTTTTGAAAGTCTGTCATCAATTCTCATATTATATTTTATATTACTGAAAAACATTTATTTTTACAAACTTTTTAATATTGACATATAGAATGTTTTGTTTTATACTCATTTAAATAATATACATCATTATACTTTGTTCTTATTTTTCCTCACTCCTGCCCACTTCTGTATTTCTGGAACATATGAAAATGTCTATCTACTTACATGAATACATATATTTTGTCTGTATGTATATTTGCAAATATGTCATCCATTTACATATTACATGTCTATAGTATATGCTTAGATAATTTATCAAAACTTAAAGGTATACCACAAATTGAGAACATTGACTAATCCAGATCATGTTACTGGTAGAAGGACAGAACACTAAGGAAGAATTTTAGTAGTTGATCTGAAATTTCTGGAAATATATATATATGTTTATATATATATATATATATATATATATAAACATAAAATCCCATATAGTGAACACTAAGAGTCTGTGGTAAGATGTGGGAATTTAAATACTTGAATGGTCAACATAATCAAATTCTGGCTAGAAACTATATAGTAGAGGTTACTGCAAAAAATGAATAAAATATATACACCTATATTGGGCAGAATAAAGGGAAGCTCATTGACTTGACACCTGGAGCATGTGGTACATAACAATCTGTGGGCCTTAAGGTTAGGCCTCAATCTATCAGTTATTTCCTGAAGTCACAGAACAAATAATGCTGAGTAAAATTCTCAGATCTCATCATTGAGGGGAGACACAAGATTAAAATATAGTCTGCATCTTTGCACATATTTCAAATGACAGAAATGGATACAATAGAACTAGGAAAATTAAATAAAAATGAGTAAGAAAATAATGATGTGACTTGGAATATTGTTCTGTGAGGATTCTGTGTAAATAGATTGATATATATATATATGATATTTAAAAATGAAAAAAGTAAGGAAATAGTCTTCCCCATTAAAGGTGGTGAACTCTGTGACTTGAAGAAAGTTCTGGGATGAAATGTATGGGACATTTTTTTTTTTCTGCAAGTCAAGCTGGCACTCTCTCAGAACCTTCACCTGAATTTTTAAAATTCCAGTCTATTACTGCACTTGTATACCAAGGAAGTTCTAACAGCATAAGTTGTCTAAGTGTACTGCATTTTTAAGCTACAAACATATCTATTTTATGATTTGAAAAGGTAGACAATAAGGTAGAGCAGCTTATTGGATATAATTTACCAAGAGCAGCATTGGTTCATTCAGAGAGGAAACTTATTCACAATTCTGTTCAGAAAATGCCATCCCTTAAAAAAAAATGGGACTCAAGGTTGAGGAAGAAAATTATATGGAAGCAACATATAGAATGGAGATATAAATATTATAGTTTCTTAGAGAGTAGAGGCTACCCTTTAAAACCTGGAGTAAATTTTAACCATTGCTTGTAACCATCATTTCTCTAATTGGACTTAACATTCACTCAAGAAGAGAGGAAATGCCTGCTACTGGAAACCTACTTAACTACTCAGTGCTACTGAAGTGATGGCTGCTGGAGAAAAACATACAGCTACTATTTTAGTAAACATAGTTCTTTACAATTATCTATTAATATTTGTCCTTATACCCACAGATGGATGCAGTCTTTACATTTATTGAGTATATTTCTCTATGCAACAGATAGAGTCTTCCATAGAAACTTATAACAAATCAAACACAGAGTTGTGGAGTGCCAGTGAATCTATCTAAGAACATTTTCCCACCTAATGATCAGACAACATCACAAAAAATAAGAGAAATATTGCATGATAATAGAATATAGATTTTTTTCTGTGATATTATGTCTTCTAAAAATATCAGCGCTATGCCCTTAAGGTCTTATCAATATGACCTCCCAAATGACTTATAAAAAACAATACCAAGAGAATTGCCAAATGGACAGAAAAGAGGTCATGATGCTCCACACTTACATAAAGCAGAAGAGGAATCAGGGAGAAGTGGGAGTGAGAAATGTGATCTTTCCCGGGAAAAAGCACAACTATTGGTTATCCAGTGCAAATCTGCTATTCCTGAAAATGTAATACAAATACCATGATGTGGACCAAAAAAATAAACACACACATACACACATACACACACAAATACACACACAACAACTGTTGGTGAATAGAGAAACAAACACATGTGAATGTTTCTATGACAAAAAGGGGTCCTATGCATCACTGTGAGTTACCAGAGCTTTGTTTCACATTCTTACATGGTTGGCCAATATCAAACATTGCACTTGATAAGTACAGTGACAATTCAGAGAACAGGATACAAACAAATGCATAAATTATATATTTTAGAAAATGCTGACTGGGAGAAATAATTTTGCTAGATAGTGTCTTTAACAATTTCTCCAATAATGGAAATCACTATTCCTCACTTAACCTTAAAAAAAGAGAGAGAGTACTCTCTTTCATGTTTGCCATAGAACATATATGGCAGAGAGATGCCATAAAAATTGACATCTTCTTTTATAATGTCCATGATATCATTATTCCCAGGAAGCTGGCTAAGTTGTTAGGACCAGTGTAATTTCCTTTCTGTTTAGCGGGTTTTCAGTCTAGTTAGACAACAGAAATTATGGGCACACAAACATGAAAAGATTCACCATGTTTCATTTACATTACTGTAAGCATATTTACGTAAATGCAGAAATATGTAGGAAACAACAATAATCAAAGAAAAACAGGCATTCTCTATGTTAGAGCTGGGGAAATATGGATACAGGGAGAATGGGAAGTAACCAGGAAGGAATGAACATTATGTAATTATATTTTAGTTAAAAACTAAACAATAACAACAACAAAACACAGAAACAATAATAATAGAGAGATTTCAAATTCCAACAGAGATAACTAAATAACATTCTGCCCTAGAAAACTGCAGGAAAACAGTCTGATTCAGGGAAGTTTTTGCTCCTAATTTTTCATACACCATAGAAAAATAAAGAATAATTAATAAATTCACTTTAAGGAAATTTTAAGTAAAAATATTTCTCTTTCACTCTGTTGTTCAAGAAAATATATTCAGTGACAGGCAATTCTGCTAGCTTTAATTTAAACTCTAAGTAAGCAAAACTTCAAAAATTGTGTTGGGATTTTAATGGGAATTGCATTGAATCTGTAGATTGCTTTTGGTAAGATTGCTATTTTTACTTTGTTGATCCTACCTATCCAGGAGCTTGAGAAATTTTTCCATTTTCTTATATCCTCTTAAATTTTTTTCTTCAGTGATTTAAAGTTTTTGTCAAACAGATCTGTTCTTCTTTGGTTATAGTCACACCGAGGTATCTAATGCTATTTGCAGCTATTATAAAGGGTGATATTTCCCTTATATCTTTTTCAGCCCTTTTATCTAAGTGTATAGGAGGACTACTGATTTCTTTGAGTTAATCTTGTAGCCTGCTACATTGCTGAAGGTGTTTGTGAGCTGTAGAATTCCCTGGTAGAATTTTGTGGGTTACTTATGTATACAATCATATCATCTGCAAATAGAGATAGTTTCACTTCTTCTTTTCCAATTTGTATCCCCTTAGTCTCCTTTTGTTCTCTTGTTGCTTTAGCTAAAAATTCAAGAACTATATTGAATAGAAAAGGGGAGAAGGAACAGCCTTGTCTAGTTCCTGATTTTAGTGAGATTTCTTTGAGTATTTCTTCATTCAGTTTGATATTGGCCATTGGCTTCTTGTAAATCACCTTTCTTATATTTAGGTATTTTTTCCCTGTATTCCTGATCTCTCCAGGACTTTTATCACAAATGAGTGTTGGATTTTGTCAAAGGATTTTTCAGCATCTAAAACTATGTTCATGTGGTTTTTATTCCTTCATTGGTTTATATGATGAATGACATTTACAGCTTTTCATATGTTGAACCATCCCTGCATTTCTGAGATGAAGCCTACATGATAATGGTAGGTGACTTTTTAAAAATATGTTGTTATATTTGTTTTGCCAGAATTTTTGCATCAATATTCATGAGGGAAATTTGTTTGTACCTAAAGATGCAGCAAAACTACTATTGGACATTGGCACTTAAAGATTCACATTTGTACCCCAAAAGCATTAGCTCAACTATGGTACATCTGCATAGTGGAGTACTACTCAGCAGAAAGAAAAAATAATATACTAAAATTCACAGGCAAATGGATGGATTTGGAGGTTATCCTCCTGAGCAAGGTATCAAAAACCCAGAAAGATAAGCAGGGGATGTACTTACTCATTAGTGGATTTTAAACACAAAAATCTAAGCATGTCCAAGGTGCAAACCACAAATACTGAACAGCTTGGGATAGGAAGCATTTTGGACTGGCATCTTGGAGCCCATTTCCTTCAGAGGAACACCTGACCCAGTCTTGATGTTGGAGTAAGGAAAGCGGATCTCCCTGGAGTGGATGCTGAACTAAGACACATTGGGACCTTGGGACCTTTTGCCCTTGCCAGTGAGGAGAAAACCTGAAGGAGAGAAGAGTGAATGACTGGGAGAGTTGGGAGGGGGAAGGAGTCTGAACAAAGAAATACATGGATAAAAAAATGACCTTATTCATAATAATAAAAAGGATAACAAGAAAAAAAGAATTAATCACAATTAATAAATAACAAAAAAAAGTTAAGACACAGAAACTTTAAAATGGCACAGAATTCTGCCCCAAACTCTCAATCAAGTCAAAGAGAGTGAGGAGGCATTAAATAAGATATAATGTAGCCCAAGTATGAAATGGGGATAAAATTATGTTACTGAGAGTTTAGGAAGGAATTAGAGAGATAATTTATTCAAAATGTACTATATGCAGGTGGAAAAGCAACACCTATAATAAAAAAGTAGAAATCTAAAAAATAATGGAAAGTTTTATCTTTCAAATCAATGTTTATATAAATTATGCTGAGTATACATTCTGTCATAAATTTATTAGTTTTTATTATATATTTTATAGTTATAATTTAATTTTACATATTAAAAATAAGTAAGAAAAAAATTGCAACTGTAATTTTAAATGGCAAGCAAGGTCTCCTGAGATGTGAGACACATGGTATGAATACTCAAAATGCTATTATCTATTCCTACCATTAGGAATCTGTTATAGTCCCCTAATGATTCATTCGAAATCTTCAAATTTTGAAGCAATAGCATTTTGTCATGTGTTAATTATACTTCAAGAATTAGTTTATGACATTTCACAAACTTTTAGTAAATCTTGAGCACATCACTTAAAGTAAATTGTTACCATATTACTTGAACTTCCCCATGGGGGAAAATGATATTTTCTGATTTTTAGTATGCTCAACAGCTCTCAATTATCAAATCAGAACTGTAGGTACAATATATACTATAGGGTCTGATTTGAATTTAAAGTCCCAGTTATATTAAATGCTTTAAAAAGTCCTTGGTTCCCAATCATAGCACACTGCCTACTGCCTTCCAGTCTGAACTAATGACTCTAAGGCACATTTGTTTCCTAACATCAGTTAACATGATTAAAAAACTTCCATTCTACTATAAAGATGATTTGATATAATATGAACAACTCTATTGCCATAGCTATTTGTACAGAGTAACTTCTGTCACTGTCACTTCTCTTGACAGTGAGCCAGATGGTGTAGTAAATGAACATTATAGTGATAGAGTGAATGGAGAACCTTCATTTTGGGAATGCCTTGAAGATATCCAGAAACCGAAGATAAAGTTTGAGGACTATTAAGTCGTCAGTATGAGACAGTAGCCATGGAACACAAAGCCGTAGCATGCTACTTCAATGCATAAGAGCTGACTTATGTTCTTTACTGCTAATCTTAAAGGCAGGATTGCCAGATGGTGGGGTGGCACAATAATCAGCCATAGTTGGACTCTGCTCCTGGTGTTATATTTAAGAAGTGGTCACCTGTGCCAATGCATTGAAGGGTATTTCTCACTTTCTTTTCTATCAAATTCAGTGTAACTGGGTTTATGTTGAGGTCTTTGATCTACTTGGACTTGAATTTTGTGCAGGGTAATAGATATGAATCTATTTCCATCTTCTATATACTACCATTCAGTTATGTCAGCACCCTTTGCTGAAGATGCTTTTTTAAATTGTATGTTTTGGCCTCTGTCAAATATCAAGTGTTTATAGGTGTTTGGATTAAGGATGGAGTCTTCAATTTGATTCCATTGATCCACAAGTCTGGTTTTATGCAAGTGCCCAAATGTAGTCCAAATTCTGATTGTAAGAAAAGAGACTCAGAGCCAAATATTGAGGAAAGGCTGAAATATCAAAGAAAGAAAACACCACAGTCAATTCTCACCCAGCTATCTTAAAATAACCCCAGCCTCACTCCTGGTTGCTTCTCCTCTGCTAGCTTAGTACTGAGGCCTTAAATACCCTTCTTGTCAGCTGTAACCCATCCAGGTTAGGATTAAAGAAGTGAGCTACTGTATTTCATAGCTAGCCTTGAACTCACAGAAACAGAGGAAGTTCTGTTTCTGGAGTTACAGGATTAAAGGCTTAGGTCACCACTTCTGGCTATCCCTGTACTGGGATTAAAAGTGTGTGCTATTGAATCCCAGCTATTTGTCCTTGTATTCTAGGATCAAGAAATTCCTGAGCTGTCTGCCTAGGATTTGACTGTGTGCTGTTTCTTGTTATTTCAGGTTTTATTAAATATGTAACAAATCACCACATGCCAGGCTGTTTTTGTTTATTTGATTCTTTTTCCAAAGTGAATGGGATCAGTTTTAATTATTTTATATTACTGTTGTAGACTTTTTATTTAATAATGCATTGGTTGAACATTTTTTATTTTATTGCTCTTTTGTTTGTATAATTTGTTTTATGATTTTGTTTTTTTTTAATTTTTTTGTTTTTTATTATGAAAAAAAAAAGAAGTCACTTTTTTTTTAATCCACATATCCCCTTTTTCAGGCTCCCTTCCCCCTCCCACCACTCCCAGTCACTCTTCTCTCCATCAGTTTATCTCCTTCCCATCAAGGGCAGGAGGTCTCAAGGTCTCAAAGTGGCTTAGTTCAGCATCCACTCCAGGCAGACCTGCTTTCTTCACCCTAACACCAAGACTGAGTCAGGTGTTTCTCTGTAGGGAATGGGCTCTAAGGTGCCAGTCCAAGGTATTTCAGATTCCAAGCTGTTCAGTGATTGTGGTTTGCAGCTTGGACATGTTTAGCTTTTTTTGTTTAAAGTCCACTAATGAGTGAGTACGTCCCCTGTTTATCTTTCTGAGTTTCTGAGTCACTGTATCTCTATAGTATAGCTTAAACTCAGGGATGATGATGCCTCTTAAAGTTCTATTATTGAACAAGGTTATTTTGGCAATCCTGGTTTTCTTGTTATTTCATATGAAGTTGAGTATTGTTTATAAAAGGTCCATAGATGTTATAGGATTTTGATGAAATCACATTGAATCTGTAGATTGATTTTTGTAAGACTGCAATTTTTACATGTTGATCCTATCTATCTAGGAGCATGGGAGATCTTTCCATTTTCTAATATCTTCTTGAATGACTTAAAGTTCTTGTCAAAGAGGTCTGTCATTTAATTTGTTAAAGTTACCACAAGATATTTATTGCTATTTGCAGTGATTATAATGTGTGATGTTTCCTTGATCCCTTTTCAGTCTTTTTACTACTTACTTATAGAAAGGCTGCAGTTTTTTTTTTCTTTTTTTAAAGTTAATCTTATATCCTCTTCCACTGATGGAGATGCTTATCAGCTGTAGGAATTCCATGGTACATGTGGGGGGGCAGACATTCATATAGTTATATCATCTGCAAATAAAGATAGATTGACTTCTTACTTTTCAATTTGGATATCCTTAATCTCCTTTTGTTCTCTTATTGTTTTAGCTAAAACTCTGAGAACTCCGTTGAATAGATAAGAGTAGAGAGGACAGCCTTGTCTTTTTCCTGATTTTAGTGGAATTGCTTTGAGTTTTTCTCTATTAGCTTACTACTGGCTGTTGGCCTGCTATATATCACCTTTATTATGTTTAGGCAATTCTAGAGCTCTCCAGGACTTCCATCATGAAAAAAGTGTTGGATATTGTCAAAGATTTTTTAGTACCTAGGGAGATGATCATGTTTTTATTGTTGTTGTTTGTTTTTCTTTGTTTCAGGTTGTTTATATAATGGATGATATTAACAGATTTTTATATGTTGAACAATTTCTGCATCTCTGGGATGAAGCCTACTTGATCGTGGTGGATGATGTTTTTGATATGTTCTTGAATTTTGTTTGCTAGTATTTTATTAAGTATTTTTGCATCAATGTTCATGAAGAAGATAGATCTTTAATTTTTTTTATCTTTGTTGCATCCTTGAGTTGCTTGGGTATCAGCATGACTATAGCCTCATTAAAAAGAGTTTGTCAATGTTCCTTCAGTTTCTATTGTATGTAATAGTTTGAGGAGTATTGGTATTAGTTTTTCTTTGAATGTCTGTTAGAATTCTGCAGTGAAACCTGGCCTGAGCTTAATTTTTTTTTCCTTGGACAGACTATTAATAACAGATTAAATTTCTTGGAGGTTATAGGTCTATTTAGGTCATTTATCTGGTCTTGATTTAATTTTGGTAAGTGGTACTTGTCTAGAAAGCTATTCATTTATTTTAGGTTTTTTTAATTTAGTTATGTATAGGTTTTCAAAATATGACTTAATGATACTCTAGATTTCCTGGGTACTCGGTGCAATGTCCCCTGTTTCATTTCTGATTCTGTTAATTTGAATATGCTTTCTACTTTGTGGTTAGTTTGGATAAGTGTTTGTCTTTCTTGTTAACTTTCTCAAAGAACCAACTCTATTATTCATTGAATATTTGGACTTTTTCTCTTTGTTTCAATGTATTGATTCCAACCCTGAGTTTAATTATTTTCTGCTGTCTAGTCCTAGGTGAGTTTGCTATTAACTGTTCTAGAGCTTTCTTTCTGCTGTGCTCTTAAGTCTCTTATGTGAGATTTCACTAGGTTTCTCATGTAGGCACCTAGTGCTTTGAAATTTCCTATTAGCACTGCTTTCTTTTTTTTCTTTAAATAAAGTACTTGTTTTTATTGTTTTTTTTAAAAGACAGAGGAAGAAAAACTCATGCAGTAGAGTGAGTGGGAAGGATCTGGGAGGAATGGAAGTGAGGAAGAATGATCAGAATACGATGTATAAATTTTTTTAATTTAAATAAATTAAGTACTCAGTTACTGGACAAGTGATGTGATGCATTCACACACAGCCAAATAAAAAGGTAGACTGTCTTAGTTATTGTTCTGTTGCTGTAAGAAGACACCATGATAAGGCAATTTATAAAGGAAGGCATATAATTGGGAGCTTGCTTATCGTTAAGCAGAATAGCCCATGACCTTCATGGCAGGGATCATGGCGTCAGACAGGCAGGCATAGTACTGGAGCAGTAGCTCACAACTAACCCATAAGGTGCAGGCAGATAATTAGACTGGGTCTGGCCTGGGCTTTTGTAAACCTTAAAGCCCAGACACAATAACATACCTCCTCCAATAAAATCATGTCTCCTAATCCTTATGTAAGGAGAAGTGGCCAGCCAAAGAAACCCACATTGGCTCTAAGACCAGAGCCAGTGAAAGAAGCCCACCCTAGATCTAAGACCTGAGCCAGTGAAATACTTTATTCCTGAACCCAAAACCAAAAAGAAATGTGCCCTGACTCTGAAACCAGCACCAAACAAACACGCTTTGGCCCTGGAATCAGAGCCAGTGAAAAAAAAATGTGCCCTGACCATTAAATTAGAGCCCAAAAGCCTAAAAGACCCAGATAAAGAAACACACTTTGACTTTGAAACCAAAAACCCAAATCAGGGAAAAAAAAAAAAAAAAAAAAAAAAAAAAGAAGAAAAGAAAAGAAGAAGAAAAAAGAAAAAAGGAAAAGATCTCACCAGTCCCCTCCCTGGAATTCTCCCCAAAAAGCTCTGACCCCCAAGAATCCCTATATAGGTCCTGAGTCCACAGCCCTTCCCCCAATCTCCTCTCCCACCCCAGACTGAGGCAGCCACACTCTTCTGGCTGCCTCCCAATAAATATCTTGAATGAAGTTAGAGTGAAGATCTTTTGTCAGAGCAGCAGTGTCTGTAAGCTTAATTTTAGGTCCATTTGATTGGAAAGTCTTTTCACAACCCTTTACAATAAGGCAATGTCTATTTTTTAATTAAAGTTGTTTTGCTTATATGCAGTACAAGGAGGGATTCTGGTATTTTTTTTTTTTTACCATCCTGTTAGCCTGTGTTATTTTATAAGTTTATTGATTCCATTGATATCAAGGAATATTAATGACCAATGATTGTTACTTTCTGTTATTTTTGGTCCCAGTGTGTGTGTGATCCTTCTTTGTGTTCTTCTTCTGTGAAATTATCTATTGCTTGTGATTTTATGGGTGTATCTAGTTTTCTTATCTTGAAGTTTTCTCTCTAGTGCTTTCTGTAGGGATAGACTGGTAGATATAAAATTTTTAAATCTGGTTTGTTCAGTAAACTTGTATTTTTATGGACATTTTCTTCTTTAGGTTGGAGAAGTTTTCTTTTATGGTTTTGTTGAATATATTTTCTGTGCCTTTGAGCTTGAACTATTCTTTTTCTTCAATTCCAAATATTCTTAGGTTTGGTCTTTTTTCTTGGTAACCCATAATTTTTGGACATTTTGTATTATGCTAGTTTTGGTTTTAGTGGGGTTTTTTTTTTTGACTGACATATCTAGTATCTGTTTATACTATTAAATTTTCCATCCCTGAGATTTTCTCTTCCACCTTTTGCATTGTGTTGATTATGCTTGTATCTGTAGTTCCAGTTAGTTTTTCCAATTTTCTATTTCCAGCATTGCCTCCGTTTGTGTTTCTTTATTTCAGTATTTAAGCTTGAAATGTTTTTTATCTGTTTAATTGCTTTTCCTTGGTTTTCTTGGATTTTCTTATTTTTATTGACCTCTTCCATTTTTTTTGTTTGCCTTTTTATCTATTTTGTTAAAGGAATTTTTAATATTCTCTTTTGACCAAGAAGAAAAGTTTCCTGAAACAGACAATGCTAGCACTAATTAGGAGGAAAAAATGGTAGATGCCACTGCAAGATATACATTCAACAACATAAATAATAATATGACTCCAATAAAACCTAGCATTTCTACAACTGAAAAAGTTAAACATTACAACATAGTAGCAGACATCTTAAAAATATATTTATGAATACAGAAGCCTTCAAAAAATAAAAACCTCCCTTTAAGAAATAGACAAAAAGGCTGTCAGGGACCAAGACCCTGGCTTGAGCCTCTAGGCCTCTGGCTAAAGGCCACTATGGAAACTTACTGAGAAACCAACCACTGAGCTGGTACAACTCCCAAGTAAAATAGATGTTCTCCTGAAGTAAAATAGATGTTCTGGTTTACTTAACTATAACAGAGAAGTAGAATAATAGGAACTTTCTATGGCTAGGTTACTTAGCAGCCCTCCCTATAACAGAAAGGTAGCTCTAAAGAGTAGAATAACAGGAACATTCTATGGTTAGGTTACCTAGCAACCCTCCTCTGAAGCAAGACCAGTCACCTTTTTACCCTGCCAATATCCTGCTTCCCCTAGCCAGCTTTCTGCAGGTGTTTGAAGACTGCCCCCTCCCCATATTCTGCTTTAGGACTATGTAAGTATAAAATTGCAGCTCAAACAGGCACCCATTTGTCCTGCTACCTCCTTCGCGTCTCCCTTTCCCTTCATTCTCTCTCGTAGGTGGTCTGCCCTGTTAACATCCTATGGGTCGGGGCAAAAGGCAAATAGAAAGTTGGATGAAATTAATGAATCCCTTAAAGAAATTCAAGAAAAGCAATCAAACAGTTGAGGGAAACAGTTCATGACTTGAAAATTAAAATATAGACAATAAAGAAGGCAAAAACCAAAGTAATGCTGGGATTGAAAAATTTGAACAAACAAACAAGAACTGGAAATGTAAGCATAGCCAACAGAATGTAAGATATTGAAGAGAGAATCAATATGAAGATACTAGAAGATTACAGAACACCAAATAGACTGGACCACCCAAAAATTTTGCAGGACACATAATAAAAAGAAATAATATACAAAACAAAGAAAGTATATTAAGAGCTACAAAAGAAGGCCAAGTATCTTACAAAAGCAATCTCATTAGAATAATAATTTACTTCTCAGTGGAGACAATGAAAGCCAGAAAGTCCTGGACAGATGTAGAGAGCTGCCTGCAGCTGCGCCTTAATGATGGCACTGGCTTCCACCCTCCACCTTCCACATGGTGAGTGCTCTCAGTGACAAACTATCCCATAATTGGCTAAGCTGAGGATCTGGCTTGCTTCTGCGTACCTGGACCTATAGGTAGTGCCTATGTGGCATACTGGGGTTGGCTGCCCAGAGGCTATTTAGGCTGCGGGTGGGTTTTCCCGGAAGAGAGAAGATGTAGTAAGTCAGTCAGTCCCTGTCATAAGTAAGTCAGAAGTCAGAAATCAAGGTTCCTGAATAAAACTGCTGAAAGAAGAGCCTGGTGTCTCATCTTCCTTGTGGGACAAGGTGCGCGTGACAGACAGAGGTTATACAGACACTAAGAGACCAAGAGTTATTCTCAGAAAACCTAGTTATCACCATAGAAGTAACCAAAATATTTTTATATCAGATATAAATAGCTATCTGTAAATTCAACCCTACAGAAAGCACTCAGAGAACCTCCAATGTAAGAAAGTTAGATTCTCCCACAAAAATATAAGCAATAAATAAATCCACAGCATGAAATTCCTAAGAGAAAACACACACACACACACACACACACACACACACACACACACACACAAATAACAGTAAAACTCAAAACTCATTGGTCATTAATATCCCTTAATATCAATGTACTCAATTTCCACATAAAAGGACACAGACTAATAGAACAAATATAAAAAAGATCCACTAAAAGAAGAGGAAAAAAAGATCTTACTAGCTTTAGAGCCTAAGGACCACAACCAAGAAGGTGTGGGAACAAATTATAAGAAGAGATGATTGAGTGAGAGGAGCAACAAGAACGGAGGAAAAAAAAAAAAGAGATGGAGATCTTAGTAGAGAAAACCAATGTGGGGTTGGAAAAAGACTAGGTGTTAGGGTAACCTCCAAAAAGTCACAGGATGTCCCTGGCTAGGTCTCCAACCAATACTAAAAGTGTTGCCTAAATAGGACTTTCCCCATAATCAAATAAATAACCATTCTAAGTGCCATCACAGAACTTACATCCAACAATGAATAGAGGTAGAGACAGAGATGCATGGCTTAGCACTGGACCGACCATCTGGTCCAGCTGAGAGCAAGGGAAGTGAGACTATATGAGCAAGGAGATAGAGCTTATGAGGAAAATTCTCACAGCAATGGCTGGCTGGAGCTCTGGGAAGCTCACTGCATCAAGAACTTACACCTGGGAACCATCAGAAAAAGAAACTGGGCCCTCCAAGGATAGGTAACTGTCTACTAGCACCGGCAGTATGTGGATACTCAAGTGGTGGGATTAGACTGTGTTTCTGTACATGGACTGGCACTTCAGAGCTCATTCCTTCCAGAGGAACACCAAACCCAGTCTTGACATTAAGATAAGGAAATCGGACTTGCCTGGTGTAGATCCTGAGCTGATCTGCCTTGGGACTTCTTGCCCTTTCTGGGATGGGAAGGAGGATGACTGAAGGCTAACAGGGAGGGGATGGGAAGTGGAAGAGAGGGAGAGTAAGGGGATACATGAAACAAAAGACTTTATTTTATAAATAAATAAATACATCAATAAATAAAAACAGGATCCATCCTTTTGTTGCTTACAAGAAACATACTTCAACTTACATAACAGATGCTATCTCAGAGTATAGGCTTTGTAAAAGTATTTCCAATTAAGTGGACTTAAGAAGCAAGCTGTTCTATCTATCCTAATACCTAACAATATAGTCTCCAAACTAAAATAGATCTGGAGGGTCATTACATATTTATCTCAATAAAGATTTATCAAGACAAAATCTCAATCCTAAATATTTATGGCCCTAATATGAGGACACCAACATGTTTAAAAACAAAAAAAAACAAAAAACATAGCATTACTAAAACTTAAATCCAACATACTAATAGGAGGAGACCTCAGTTTCCTACTCTCACCAGTGAACAGGTCTATAAGACAGAAGCTTAATAGAGAAATAAGAGATAAGACAGAGGTTATGACTTAAATGAACTTCATACACATATATAAAACTTTCTACCCAAACACAAAAAAAGTATAATTTCTTCTCAGCACTCCATGGAAACTTCTGTAAAATTATACCAGAATTTCAAACAATAACTAATATCAGTAATTCTGAAGGTATTTCCCACAATAAAAACTGAAGTAACATGGCCAAACTCGTTTTATGAGGCTACAGTTATTCTAATAACCCAAAACACACAAAAAATTCAAGAAAATAAGAGAATTACAGACCAAGTATCTCATGAACATTGATTCAAAAATAATAACATACTGGCAAAATGAATTCAAGAACATACCAAAAAATCATCCACCTTGGTCAAATAGGTCTCATTCCAAGGATGAAGGGAGAGTTGAACAAATGGAAATCTGTAAAAATTGTCTATCATGTAAACAACCCAAAAGAAAAAAAATGATCATCTCATTAGATGCTGAAAAAGTCTTTGGCAAAATTTAAAACCTCTTCATAATAAAGCTCTCGGAGAGATCAGAGATATAAGGAACATGATTAAATTAATAAGGACAAAATAGACTAACCCCACTATGAACATCAAGATAATGAGGAGATACTCAAAACAATTTCACTAAAATAAGGAACAAGACAAGGCTGTCCATTCTCCCCATAACTATTCAATATAGTACTCAAATTTTTAGCAAGAGCAATAAGACAAAAAATACATAAAAAGATCAAGGAGATACAAATTAGAAAGGAAGAAGTAAACATTGTAAAAATGTCACTATTTGCAGATGATATTAGTATACAAAAGAAATCCCCAAAATTCTACCAAATAACTCTTTTTTGGGGGAGAGGTGCTTGTGATACCTTGCTCAGGAGGATATTCTCCAAATCCATCCATTTTCCTGAAAATTTTAGGATGTATTTTTTTTTTTTTTACTGCTGAGTAGTACTCCATTGTGTAGATGTACCACAGTTTCATCTCTAGCAATGTGGCAGAATACAAAATTAACTCAAAAAATTAAATATACACAAATGATAAAAGGGCTGAAAAAGAAGTCAGATAAACACCATCCTTTACAATAGCTGTAAATAACATTACTTGTCTTGGTGTAAGTCTAAGCAAAGGAGTGAAAGTTCTGTTTGACAAGAACTTTAAGTCATTGAAGAAAGAAATTAAAAAACATATCAGAAAATAGAAAGATCTCTCAAGTTCTTTCTTTTATGAATAAAGCAGTCACATTTTCTATTCCTGTATATCCTTAATCAAGGTCTCTTCCCTCTCCCATCACACAGGTCATTCTTTCTTCTCCACATCTCCCCACTCCACCCCCCACTCTGGCAGGCAATTGGTCCCAAGTCCCAATATTGCTTAGTTCAGGCTCCACTCGTTGCAAATCCACAGAGTTAATAGAGAGTTATCAATTGAAGAATCTCAAACAGCTGAAAGACACTTAAAGAATTTCTCACCATCATTAGCCATTAGAGAAATGCAAATCAAAACATATCTTAGGTACCATTTTATACTTTTCAGGATGGCTAAGATTCAAAACACTGATGACAGCCTATGCTGGAAGAGATGTGAATACTCCTTTATGGCGTGTGGGAATTTAACTTCACAGCTATGTTAGCAAAAAGTACGGCAGTTTCTCACAAAACTGGAAACCAATCTATGAAATAATCAAAAATTCCACTTTTTGTCATATATCCAAAGGAGGCACAGTCTTAAGCCTAGGACAATTGGTTAACTATGTTCATAGCAACATTATTTGTAAAAGCTTAAAACAATCTAGATGCCCCCCAACTAAAGAATAGATTTAAAAATGTGGTACATTTACACAATGGAGTACTATTCAGCAGAAAAAAATACACATCCTGAAATTTGAAGAAAAATGGATGAAACTATAAAAAAATCATCCTAAGTGTGATAATGTAGACTCTGATGGTAAACATGGTTTGTACTCACTCATAAGTAAATTTTAGACTTAAAGCAAAGGATAAACAGGCTACAATCCACAACCCCTGAATATCTAGGTAACTAGGAGGAACCTAAGAGAGTCATTACTGGACCCTCTAGTAAGGGGAAATACATAAGATCTCTCTAGTAAAATGAGACCATGGGGCGAGGTAGTAAAGTGATGCAGAAAGCAAACATGAGGGAATAAGATGATTTAGTTAGTGGAGGGACAGAGAGAGAATAGTGAAATAAGTACCTTGATAAAGGGAGCCATTGTGGGGTTAGAGAGAAACTTCGTTTTATGGAAATACACAAGAGTCCACAAAAATGAGCCCAGCTAAGACTCCAAGCAACAATGGAGAGGGTGCCTAAACTGACCTTTCACTTGATGACCATCCTAATTGTCAATACAGTACCTTTATCAAGCAATGTAGATAGAACCTGATGCAGAGGTCCACAGCTAAGCACAGTGTGGAGCTCCAGTCCAGTTAAAGAGAGGGAGAAAAGATTATATGAGCAATGGGGTCAAGATTATGATGAGGAAACTCACAGAAACAGCTGACCTGGCCTATTGGTAATGCACTAATTCTCAAGTAGTAGCTGGGGAAACTGCATGGGACTGAACTAGAAGAATGGTGTGGGCATTTTGAGGCCTCTGGCAGTGGGACCAGAATTTATTCCTAGTGCATGAACTGGTTGCTTACAACCCATTTCCTAAAGAAGAACATCTTGCTCAGTCTTGATATGAGGAGGGGGTATTCTCCCTTAACTTGAAATAACAGACTGCATTAACTTAGCCTGGGAGTCCTTACCCTCTCTGAGGAACTGATGGGAAGATGGTGTGGGGGAAGCAGAAGAATGACTGTAAAGAAGGCAGGGAAGGAAAACAGTGGTGGCTATAGTAAAAAAAACAAACAAACAAAACAACTTTTAAAAAATATGAAAAAATATATAAATAATTTTTTTTTTTAATTTATGTTTAACAGACTAAGTCATCTGCTTGGTCTCAATGATGTCTTTAACCTAGCTAGTGCCACTAGAGAGAAGGGCTTCTTTATAAATTCCATAAACACAAGCTCAGATATGTGATGAATAGATATAGTTCTCAAAGGGTACTGGAGTTTTAATTTATAAAACTAAAGAAATTTGCTAGGTTATGATGTAAAACATACTCCAGTAAACAATTTGGCAACATTACCATCTTTATACCAGCAGGTGTCAAAAATAATGTTGACCTGCAAGTCTCTTTTTTTCTTAGCCATCTACCTTTTTAAGCTCTTTTGTACTGATTTTGCTAGTCATTGCAGACTCCAAGCTCCACAAACTTGTGCACTATTTTTAAGTGTTTTATCATACCTAGATGTGTGTAACTCCACACTTGTCACTCCCAAAATGAGGATAAGTTTTCTTTTATAAGGCCACCTCATATCCTTGATGTGTGACAGAGATATTTGTCTTTGTTATTTCTGCAAACTGTGCAAACATTGTTGGTAGCAATGGCTTATGACCATTATGTAGATATCCACAACCATGTTCTGTTTGTGGTGCTCCTGTCACATAGAGTTTATTTATTTCTCATCATAGCTTCTTATGCAAGTAAAATTATGCATGCTTTTATATGCACAGTGGTTTCTTCTATCCTTTCTTCTTGGCATTCAATGAATTTAGACATGTTTTCTGTGATATTCCTTTATTCCTTGCTATTACATGTTCTAACATACATATGAACCAGCTTCTATTCTGTTGTTGTGTGGGTTCCTTTGAAAAAATCATCACCCTGATTTTCCTGGTATCTTATAGTTTCATACTCTTTGCAATTCTAAAGATTAATTCTAATGAAGAGAGGAGAAAAATCTCTACATTTGCTTTCCACCTCACAGGAGTGTCCATTTATCATAGGACAGATTTTTTTTTCATTTATGTAAACTCAATTCCAGTAATGCTTTGGAGCATGACATGGCTGTGTCCCCATTTGACACTATTTTTACTGGAAAGCTGAAACCATGATCTACAACCTGAGAAACAAATATGTGAAAGAGGTGATAAATAAGAATTTTGAGAAAAATTGGTTTATAAATAAAGTACATTTAAAAAAATTCCTAAAAAGGGTGACCATTATAGGTTTGTATTTTACAGAGGAAAAAAGAAAACTTCATCAGTTTCTGTTAATTCTGCCTAAAATCCAGCATATTAGAACATGTTAGAGCTAACTTTGTTAATTACCTCTGTTTCTGCTTGTCAAATATAACAATTGATATCACCACTTATATAGCTTTGGAAAATTGATACAGGTATATTAAAATACTATTGATACATATATGTCTGTTATTTATTCACTTTTTAAGTTATACTTATGTCTTCAGGAGTCTTTTCTTATGTTACATTTTGAAAGTTCTGAAATGAAGATTCTAACTTTCTTTGTTTGCTACTATTTATTTTTTATTATTTTGAATAAAGTCTTATTTCTTATCCATGTATCCTCTTGTTCAAAATCCTGTTCCTCAAAAGTCTATGTATCCTATTATTATAAATATGTCTCACCTGTCCATTATCCATGAAGAAGATTTTTTTTTTTTTTTGCCAATATAGCTATGATGAAAAAGACTTTTTTTCTTTAAGGGTCTGGCCACAGGGAGTTTAATTATGCTCCGGTAAATAAATGAACAGCATGAATGGGCATTTTTATAAATGGGGAGATCATTCATAACAATTGGCATGAATCTGAGAGGACTGATAACTGAGTTTGATAGGGTGTCTGATATAAAATCACCAAATAATAAATATATAAATTTAAAAAAGAAAAGAAAATGGCTATGTAAGTTTGTGTGGCATCATGTTAAGTCCTTAGGGCGCTTACTAAGGAGTGATATGGCTGTCCTTATTCAAAATAGGGTTTCTATTGTATTGTTCAGCTCATGCTTAAACAGTCAGTTCGGTGACAGTTTATGAGGATAGCCTTTGACATTTAAGATAACAGCATCTCACAGACAATCCCCTCCTCTGGCTCCTGAACCTTTTTCCCCCCTCTATTCTGAAATGATCCCTGAGTCTTAGGTGTTTTTTGTAAATACGTAAGTTTGGACTTGGCTTACCAACTGTATAATTTGATTAGTTTTAGTTTTCTGTAATATCCTTTTGCTGATAAGAGAAGTTCCTTTATGAGAAGAATTCTCAGTGAGTATTGCTTTTACTTACTTTATTTTATGGGCTGGCACCTCAGAGCCCATTTCTTTCAGAGGAACACCTAACCCAGTCTTGATAATGGGATGAGGAAATTGGACTTGCTTGGAGTGGATGCACCATGCTAAGCTGATCCACCTTGGGACTTCTTTCCCTTTTAGTTGAGGGGATGAGAATGGGAGAGGGGAGGCTGAAGATTCAGTGGGAGGGGTTGGGAGGAGGAAAAGGAGGGGTATTGACGGATTCATGGATTAAAAAGACTTTATTTTATAGATAAAAAACAAAACCAAAAAAATTAAAAAATTAATTCTTGTAGAATATTTCTTCAATTTAAATTTGTTTATTTCTGAAAACATTACATTTAGACAATCACAGCCTCATTGACAAAGTAAGCAATTTCAAATTAAAAATAATTCTCTTTATCCAGACTACTTAAAAATGTGCTGGTGTAAATAGAGTATTATTTAAATTTTATACGTTACAAATTTAATGAATTGATGAGTATGTGAATCAATATAGTTCATCAAAACTCACATGTATTATGTGCTTTCTTATAGGGCTTCCAGAGAAAAGCAAAACCTTTGCTGAATTAGTTCTTTGCCCTAAGTCCTTGAAAGTTTGCCAAGAAATCTGTCTTAGAAAGTGCCACTTGAGAATGACATAATTTGTCCTAGAGTTATAAAGTAGAGACAAAAGGCATAGACTGCTCTCTCATACTTACAATTTTTCATCGAGTAAATTTGAACCATAACTTCCATTAAAAGTTGATTTTCACAAAGAACTGAGAAAAGTACCAACAATATTTTAATTTACTTCTAAATTTTTATTTATTTATTAAATTTTTTCACAAAAAGAAAAAAAATATTGCAAAGAGAAACAAAAGCTCTAGGGCTGACATGTTCAGTTTCTTAAATAAATTTTCTTTTTCCTTGGTGAAAAATTTTAGAGTTGAATATTTTCAATCAAATGTTATTGGAAGAATTTTGCTACAAACAGCATACAGAGTAAGTATTTTTAAAATTGTGGAGGTTTGAAGCAGTTAAAATAAAGAATATACTAAAAATAAAAGTGCTCATATCATTTGGCACTGACAAAGGTAACATCAACATTATAGCAAATTTAGTATTGGTGGAAGGAGATTATACTACTGTTGATTTATATTTCAATGAAATATTCTCTTAAAATTGTTTTAAATTACCATAGAAAGTATTCCAATTTTATTAATATTTGTGTAAATGTAGGCTACTAAAATTCAGAAAAAGCAAGAATTTTCATTGTAAAAAGCAGAAAATGGTGCACTCAAGATGTTTTTATCTATGTTCACTAAATGTAATATTTCATTCAGACTTACAGGAATAATACTATGACTAAGATCCTTTGGTGTCTTACATTTTTAATATGGCCCTAGGCTCTACATGAGTTTGTGCTGAGTTCACATTAAATAACTGAATTGTTTGCAGATTATAGCTTCTGTAAGGTGATGGCATAATATTAGCAGGTACATGATACTGCCATGCAGATTAAACACATGAAAAGTAATTATTTAGACTATTAGATTCTTTAGTATCTATTTAGTTTTTGTGGTATTAGAGCACATATTAGTGTTTCTGATATCACAATCAAATGACATTTTGTACTTCAATCTAGAAATCTATTTACAGTCCGATAATATAGTTATAAAGATAAAATGACAAGCATGCAGAAGAAGTCCTATGCCACCATAAAACCTATGTATTGATTTGATTCTTCAACATTTAGGGTTATTCACTATGAACACCTGGAATCATTCAAATCAACCTGACTTCATCCTGATGGGACTGACAGATTCAAAAGAGATCCAGATCGTCCTCTCTGTGCTATTTCTTCTGATATACCTTGTCACTATCCTGGGGAACACAACCATGATGATGATTATTTGTCTAGATTTCCAGCTTCACACTCCAATGTATTTCTTCCTTGTCCATCTGTCATTTGTTGATCTCAGTTACTCAACTGCCATCACACCTAAAACATTAGAGAACCTGCTTACTTTGAACAAGAGCATTTCCTTTATAGGTTGTTTCACCCAAATGTACATTTTCATACTCTTGGCTGGCACTGAATGTTTTCTGCTTTCTTCAATGGCCTATGACCGCTACATAGCTATCTGCAAACCTTTACATTATCCAGTTATTATGTCTTCACGATACTGCCTTGCCCTCCTCACAGGCTCCTACATAATTGGAGCTGTGGATTCCTCTGTCACTGTGCTTGGCATGATTCCACTACACTTCTGCAAGTCCAATGTCATCCATCACTTTTATTGTGACACATCTCCACTTTTATCTCTGTCCTGCAGTAGCACAAATGTAGTTGAAATAATTATATTCATTTTTGCAGGCTCCACCGTTCTTGGTTCTCTTATCACAATATCTGCATCCTATGTGTCCATTCTTTCTTCTATTTTGAAGATCAATTCCACTTCAGGAAAGCAAAAGGCCTTCTCCACATGTGCCTCTCACCTTCTTGGAGTTACTGTCTTTTATAGTACTCTGATCTTATTTAAAGCCAAGTAAATCTTATTCATTGGGAAAGGATCAAGTAGCTTCTGTTTTTTACACCATTTTGATTCCCATGCTGAATCCACTCATTTATAGTCTTAGAAACAAAGAAGTGAAAGGTGCTGTTGTTAGATTAGTAAAGAGGAGACAAGGATGCAGGAAGTTAAGGTGAGTGAGGGTGAGCATTCACTCACTTGTTTCCAATTATGTGTTGTTTTTTTTTTTTTTTCTTTTTGGTGAGTATTTAAAACAATCACAATTTATTTTTTATTTTTTATTTCTGTGAATCTTTTCTCACACAAACATATATGGGGAATTTCTATGCTGTGGTTTTAGATTTCAGTGTCCCTGGCTGAATTTCATGGAACACATATTAAAAATGCCTCTTTTTTAGTTCTAAGGAATGCTAGTTTGCAAAAAAGAAAAAAAAATGTGTTTATAATTCCTAGAGCCGTGTCATATATAATTTCTAACTTATTTAATATTTTTGGCAGGATGGGGCCAGGGGAGGCTGAGGGAGAACTGGGAGAAATTGGGAAAAAGGAGAGTTGGGGGAGCATTGGTAAATATGGAAATAAACCTTTTTAAATAAAAACAACTTTAGGTAAATACAATGAAAAACTAATTCCTGCAAGGATTTCAGAAATTACTCATTTTTTAATATATATTTGTTAAAGAGTTTTTGAAAAGACACTAAATTTAGTATTCACTTTTTCAGCAGTACAAGATAAATGATAATATCAGATATATGTGATAAGTTGATAAAAGTAATGAACGAAAAACTGATTATAATGCTATGGGTTATCATTAAGAAACTCCATTTCTGACATATTTTAAATGTTCAATGTTATTTCTTAAAACATATTCACTGTATTTTTATAAATTACTTTCAAATAATTTAGTTGACAAGCATGTAATTACTTTGAAAATAATATATTTAATTGATTTCAAATTTGAATTTTATATAAAATTCTGAAGAAGCCTCAAGTTACAGTGAAAATATATTCTGCTTTAGGTTGTGACGTGTTGGTGACAATTTTGAACACATTTAAAGACAGCAATAACAAAAAGTCATTGTCTGCAGCATTTTCAGTCTAGTCAATAATAGTGGAGTATTTGTCAGTGTATATCATGTCAAAGCAAAATTCCTCTGGTCTGTTTAAAACGTTATCCATTGATTTAAAAGTTTATTATTTGATATTCTCCTTACCACAGCAAACTGAAAAGGAAGTCTTCTGAGTGATTTGGACAAATCATTACTGAAATCTTACATTGTTTTGGACATTATATATTATAAATATATCAAGTTCAAGATCTGCAAGCAATTCCTGTGCTTATGTTTATGCCTATTAAAATATTGAAACTTGTAAAACTTTTAGACCTAATTGTTTCCAACATCTGTAGTTATTTTCCTTTTATAATATAAATTTATGTGTGAAAAATTGTTTTAAAATAGGTTTTAATAAATGATCATTTTATTACATTTTTTTTCTACATGCATGTGTATGTGTCCTTTGTAATTTTTTATGTTCTTTGTATGTGTTCATTTAGTTATACTTATATTTGAGGTTACATGGAGAGAAGAAGACCAGAGGTTAAAGTCAGGAGTACTTCTATATTGTTATCCACATCAGGTTTTGTAACAGATTTTCTTTTTTAAACTGGTTCTCACTTATTGCATAGGCTGTCTGGTCAGGAGCTTCTGGTGATCCTGCTGTCTCTGATATCCAACACTAGGCTTTCAGATATGTGTCTATTTGGAAGAATTCTTATGTTGGTCTGGGGACTGAACTCACATCCTTTTATTTCTGTGGCAGGACTTAGTGACTAAGCAAGCTGTCATTTTTATTATTCAAACTCATTACACACTAAGAGAAATAATTAACAATGAATTTAGATTTTTTTGGATAATACAAAGTTTGAAAGATACATAATTAACTTTTTTATCTTTGTCCACAAAATGGGGCTTAATATATTTTTATTATGAATAAAGTCACATTTTCTATCCGTGTATATCCTTATTCAAGGTCCTTTACCCCTCCCACACATCCAGTCACTCTCTCTTCTCCACATCTCCTCATTCTCACCATGGCCAGGAGGTCCCAAGTTCCCAATAATGCTCAGTTCAGCAACCACTCCTGACAAATCCAGTTTCCTCACCCCAACATCAAGACTGAGTTATGTGTTCCACTAGAGGGAGTGGGATCCAAGGTGCTAGTTCAAGGTGTTTCGATCCCAAGCTGCTCAGTGATTGTCCTTTGGAGCTTGGACATGTTTTGCCTTTTGCTTTTTTGTTTGGAGACCACAAATGGATGAGTACATCCCCGCCATATCTTTTCTGGGTTTGTGATATCTCACTCTGGAGGATATTCTCCAAATCCATCCATTTCCTTAAAATTTTAGAATATCATTTTTTCTTACTGCTGAGTAGTACTCTAATGTGTAGATGTACCACAGTTTGTTAATCTATTCTTCAGTTGAGGGGCATCTAAGTTGTTTCCAGGTTCTTGCTATTGTGAATAATGTTTCTAAGAACATAGTTGAGCTAATGCCTTTGGAGTATGAATGTGTAACTTTAGGGTATACACCCAGAATTGGTACTGCTGGATCCTTGGGGAGATTGATTCCCAGTTTTCTGAGAAACCGCCATACTGAATTCCAGGGTTGCTGAACAAGCTTACACTCCCACCAACAATGGAGGAGTATTTCCCTTGCTCTGCATCCTCTCCAGCATAGGCTGTCATCTGTATTTTTAATCTTAGCTATTCTGACAGGTGTAAGGTGGTATCTCAAAGTTGTTTTGATTTGCATTTCTCTGATGGCTAAAGAAGTTGAGCACTTTTTCAAGTGTCTTTCAGCCATTCATAATTCTTCTGCTGAGAATTCCATTTTTAGCTCTGAACCCCATTTTTTGATTGGGTTATTCATGGTTTTGGGCTCTAGTTCCTTGAGTTCTTTATATATTTTAGAGATCAGTCCTCTGTCATTTGTAAGGTTGGTGAAAATCTTTTCCCATTCTTTTGGCTGTCGTTTTGTCCTATTGACAGGGTGCTTGGCTTTACAAAAGGTTCTCAGTTTCAGGAAGTCCCATTTACTGATTGTTGTTCTTAGTGTCTGTGCCACTGGTGTTATATTTAGGTAGTGGTCACCTGTGCCAAAGCTTTGGAGGGTATTTCCCACTTTCTTTTCTATCAAGGTCAGTGTGGCTGGATTTATGTTGAAATTCCTTGATTCACTTGGATTTGAATTTTCTGCAGTGTGACAGGCTTGGATCTATTTGTATTTTCTACACACTACCAACCAGCTGTGACAACACCGTTTTTTAAAGATGCTATCTTTTTTCCATTGAATATTTTGGGCTCTTTGTCGAAGATCAGGTGTTCGTCGGTTTTGGGATTAATGCCCAGATCCTCAATGTTCTTCCACTGATCCACAAGTCTATTTTTATGCCATTACCAGCTGTTTTTTTATTATTATTATTACTGTAGCTCTATAGTATAACTTGAAGTCAAGGATGGTTATGCCTTTTGAGGTTCTTTTGTTGAGCAAAATTGTTTTGGCAATCCTGGCTTTCCTGTTATTCCAAATGTAGTTGAGTATTGTTCTTCCTAGGTCCGTAAAACATTGTGTTGGGATTTTGATGGGGATTGCATTGAATCTGTAGATTGCTTTTGGTACAATTGCCATTTTTACTATGCTGATCATACCTATCTAGGAACATGATAGATCTTTCAATTTTCTTATATCCTCTTCAATTTCTTTCTTCAGTGACTTAAAATTTTGTCAAATAGATCCACTGCTTCTTTGGTTATAGGTACTCCAAGATATGTAATGTTATTTGCTGCTATGATAAAGAAAGGGTGATATTTCCCTTATTTCTTTTTTAGCCTTTTTATCGTTAGTGTATAGGAGGGCTATTGATTTCTTTCAGTTAATCTTGTGTCCTGCTACATTGCTGAAGGTATTTAACAACTGTAGAAGTTCCCTCGTAGAACTTTGTGGGTCAGTTATGTATACAATCATGTCATCTGCCAATAGAGATGGTTTCACTTCTTCTTTTCCAATTTGTATCCCCTTAATCTCCTTTTGTTCTCTTATTGCTTTAGCTAAAACTTCAAGAACTATATTGAATAGATAAGGGGATTGAGGACATCCTTGTCTACTTCCTGATTTTAGTGGGATTGCTTTGATTTTTTCTCCATTAAGTTTGATGTTGGCTGTCGGCTTCTTGTAAATCACCTTTATTATATTGAGATATTTTCCCGATTTTCCTGACCTCTCCAGGGCTTTTACCATAAAGGAGTGTTGAATTTTGTCAAAGGTTTTTTTCAGCATCTAAGGATATGATCATGTGTTTTTTTTCCTTTAGTTTGTTTATATGATGGATGATGTTTATGGTTTTCATATGTTGAACCATGCCTGCATTTCTGGGATGAATCCTATTCAGTCATGGTGAATGCTATTTTTATATATTGTTGTATATGGTTTACCAAAATTTTGTTGAGAATTTTAGCATCAATATTCATGAGGGAAATTGATCTGTAATTCTCCTTCTTTGTTGTGTCTTTGAGTGGCTTTGTTATTAGTATAATTGTGGCCTCTTAAAAGGAATTTAGCAATATCCTTCAGTTTCAGTATTAAGTTTTTTTACTTAAAATTTTCTAATATTTATGTGATCTCCTTATATAAGTTATTGCACATACTTGATATTTTACACATAAGTACTGTAGAAAAAGTTTATGCTTTATTTTATTCTGATATCTGTGTTTTCAAGAATCTGTTTATATATTTTTATTATGTTAGTGTTGTTATTAAAAATAGTTATTTAAAAATGTTTTAGCCTATTCTTTTACTGAATTTTGTCATTTCTGACCCCAAACATGCCATATACTATTTCATATATTATGAGCTCTTTCCTCTCTTTGACTCATTTATTATGTGGTTTAACTTTCTTTCATCTAGATTTTAAAATAAAATTTATAAAACTTTTAATACCTGTTAGTTTGAATTCCAAAAAACAACAGTATATGTAACCTTACTGATAACATTTGAATAAAAAAGAATCTTATATCTTAATTAAATCTTCTTCACTCTCTTCCTCACAGTGCAGGTGACATAAAGTTGTATGTGGTTATAAAGTTATAACCCACCAATATCTCTATTTTATAAAATTTTATATATATTATAATTCAAAAGGTAAGTTTGTGAACAATTTTACGCTATGATAACTTACATTATCTTAGCATACCTATTTGTATATGTGTATCTACATAAACATGTAGGTTTTTTCTTACTGAAAATTTGTTGTTTAATATATTTTGATTAGATTCTTTTTATTTTCTCATCCCTAAAATCAATTTTTAAAGCCTTCAAAATATACTGCAACATATTGTTCTCAGTGCAAAGTATGTTTTTTAAAAAAATTTATATGTATATAGATATATATATGTATATATAATTTAGTGTTTTTACATTATGTACCCCATCAAACTCAGTTATCAGACCTCCGATTCATGCCCACTCTTATGATCTACCAATTAACAAAACCATACATTCATGCTGCTCATTTACTTACTGGAGCTTAATTAAGCTCCTTATGGCCACATCCTTAAAAAAAAACAAGGCTTTCCTAATGCACACCCCTGCCAGAGGCCATCAATGTTGAAGTGAGGCATTGTGTCATTTAGTTATATTTCAGCCATGAGCTCTTCTGTACAATGACATCTCTCTCTTTTTATTTTTCTTTTAAAGTCCACTGGTGAGTGAGTACATTCCCTGCTTATCATTCTGGGTGGGTTTGTGATACCTTGCTCAGAAGGATATTCTCCAAATCCATGCATTTGCCTGCAAATTTTAGGATATCATTTTTTCTTACTGCTGAGTACTACTCCATTTTGTAAATGTACCACAGCTTGTTAATCCATTCTTCAGTTGATTGACTTTATTCATAATAGAAAAGAATTAAAAAGAATTCCCTTTTTAGTTCTGAACCCCATTTTTAATTGGATTATTTGAGTTTTTCTCCTCTTGTTTCTTGTGTTCTCTATATATTTTAGATATCTTTTTGTAGTCAGATATAGGGTTGGTGAAGATTATTTTCCTAGGCTGTAGATTTGTCCTTATTGGCTGTTATATGTGTAGATGCGGCTGGGCACTGTGTTTCTGCCGTGCCCCTCCCTGTAGAAGCACTCTGATGGGGCATGCCATGCCATGCCTTTGGGATGTCTACAGATCATCATTTAAAGATACAGATGCACATAGCCGAGATCTCTCTCTCTCTCTCTCTCTCTCTCTCTCTCTCTCTCTCACTCCTCTTTCCCCTCCCTTTCTCTTTTTATCTCTTCCTCTTCCTCACCCATTCCTCCAAATAACTCAACATGGCTCCTTGGCAGCATGTCTGCGTGTTTCATCCCTCCAAGTGAAAAATACTAACAACTGTGTCATTTGCCTTTAAGAAGCTTCTCAGTTTCAGTAGTTCCCATTTATTAATTATTGATCTTAGCCTTTGTACTACAGGTGTTACATTTAGAAAGTGGTCACCTCTACCAATGCATAGAAGGATGTTTCTCAGTTTATTTCTATCAAGTTCAGTGTACCTGGGTTTATGTTGAGGTCTTTGTTCCACTTGGATTTGAGTTTAGAGTAGGGTGATATATATGGATATATTTGAATACTTCTACCGTCTAGCTAGGCCATCACTATTCATTGAAAATATCTTTTTTTTCCAATGTACATTTTTGGCCTCTTTGTCAAAATTCACGTGTTTTTATGTGTGTGGACATAAGTCTGGGACTTCGACTTGATCCCATATATCCTCAAGTCTGTTTTTATGCCAGTACCAGGATGTTTTTATTACTATAGGTTTATAGTATAGCTTGAAGTCAGGGATGGTGATGGCTCCTAAAGTTCTTTTTTGAGCAGGGTAGTTTTGGCAATCCTAGGTTTCTTGTCATTCTATATAAAGTTGAGTATTGTTTCTTCAAGGTCAGTAAAATATTTGTTGAAATTTTGATGAGGATTGCATTGAATCTGTAGATTGTTTTGGTAAAATTGCCATTTTTATTCTGTTGATCCTACCTAACTAAAATCATGGGAGATTTTTTCATTTTCTGCTGTATTCTTCAATTTCTTTTTTCAAAGACTTGACGGTCCAGATCAGACTAAGAAATCACTGGCCCACACAGCCAAAAAAACTAAGGGACTATGAGTGTTTCTTTGTTTCTATTGGATCAAGAACACCTACTTGAGAACCTAAGTTTATTGGTACCTAGTGGATTAAAACTGGTCACCAGAAACCCAGAGGTCATGTATGTAGTCAATTTTACAAAAAGTTTCATACAGTGCTGAGAAAAAGCTATATTTCTTTGTGTTTGGGTGGAACGTTCTATATATGGTCATAAAACAAAAATCAATTGACACCAAAAAGTAAATAAATGAGAATATCTCCTTTATTCATATCAGACCAGCATGATGTAAAGTTAGAGTTCAACAACAACAAAAATCACAAAAGCCTACAAATTCATTAAAACTAAACATTTCTCAATTGAACCACCTCTGGGTCAAGGAAAATGTTAAGAAAGAAATCAAAGACTTTCTAGGTTTCAATATAAATGAATCCACAAGATACCCAAACTTAAGGGACATAATGAAAGTAGTGCTAAGAGGAAAATTCATAGCCGCAGATGCCTATTTGAAAAACCTAAAGAAATCTCACACAAGAAACTTAAAAGCACAGCTGAAAACTGTAGAACAATTAAAAGCAAACTAGCCTAGAAGAAGTAGATGGCAGGAAATAATTGAACTTAGGGCAGAAATCAATACAATTTAAACAAAAAGAACAATACAAAGAACCAATGAATCAAAAAGTTGGTTCTTTGTGAAAGACTAAAAGATAGATAAACCCTCATTTAAATTAACCAAAAGGCAAAGAGGGATGGAGGAAGGGAGAGAGAGAGATAGAGAGAGAGAGTGTGTGAGAGAGAGAGAGAGAGAGAGACAGAGAGAGAGAGAGAGAGAGAGAATCCAAATTAACAGAATCAGAAATGAAAAAGACATACATAACAACAGTCACACACAGGAAATCCAGAGAATCATTAGGTCGTACTTTGAAAATCTATACTCCACTAAATTGGAAGTCCTGAAAAGTATGGACAGCCTTCTGGACAGGTACCACTTACCAAAACTAAATCAAGACCAGATAAATGACCTAAACAGACCTGATGCTCTTCTTAAAAGTTTCCCAAGTTTAAAAAAGAAAAAAAAGGAAAAAAAAAAAACAGTGCCAGATGGTTTCAGAATTCTACCAGCCATTCAAAGAAGACATAATACCAATATTCCTCAAACTGTTCTGATGTGGGATGTCTTTCTGTGTGCTGTGGATATCATTTCTTTTAATATAGGAACTGTCTTGGCCTATGGTAGGCATCTTAGAAGTAGGCAGGCAAATCAGACCTTAGATAGGGGAATGAGAGTGGAGTTGAGAACGACACCATCCAGCAGCCTAAGAGTTAGTACATAAAATTAACACAGGTAAGTCATGAGCCATGTAGTAAGACAGAATAGTGGAAATGGGCTGACTTAAGATTCAAAAGCTTGCTAGCAATATGCATGAGCCATAGGTTGAACAGCATGTAATTAATATAAGCGACTGCATAATTTTGGGGGGCTAAGCAGCAGCAGAAACAATACCTTGGAGCTACACCAGGCTATAAACTTCATATTACACTGTTTCATAAATAGAAACTGTAGAAATATTTTCATACTCATTTTATGAGGACACAATCACTCTTATACTCACGCCACTCAAAGATGCAACAAAGAAAGAGAATTACAGGCCAATCTCCCTGGTGAACATTGATTTAATAATACTCAATAAAATACTGGCAAACTGAATTCAACCACATATCAAAAAAATCATCAACCATAATAAAGTAGGCTTTATCCCAGAGATGCAGGGATGGTTCAACATATAAAAACTGTAAGTACCATCCATCATATAAACAACCTGAAAGAAAAAAATCTACATTATCATCTCCTTAGATGCTGAAAAGCCTTTGACAAAATTCAATACCACTTCATGATAGAAGTCTTGGAAAGATCAGAAATATAGGGAAAATAACTAAATATTTTAAAGGCAATACACATCAAGCTGACAGCCAACATTAAACTAAATAGAGAGAAACTCAAGTCAATCCCACTAAAATCAGGAACAAGACAAGGCTGTCCTCTCTTCCTTTTATCTATCAAATATAGTTATCAAAGTTTTAGCTAATTAAATAAGAACAGAAAGAGAATAAGGAGATACAAATTGGAAAGAAAGAAGTCAAACTATCTCTATTTGCAGATAATCATACACATATGATCCTCAAAATTCTACCAGGGATAACACCTTAGCAAAGTAGCAGGGTACAAGGTTAACTATTAAAAAAGCCCTCCTATACACAAATAATAAAAGGGCTGAAAAAGAAATCAGGGAAACATCACCCTTTATAATAGCTGCAAATAGCATTAAATATCTTGGGGTAACTCTAATCAAAGAAGTGGCAGACCTTCCTGACAAACACTTTAAGTCATTGAAGATGATCAGCAGAATTTAAAACAACCTTTACATTGTGACAGATTATTTTGTCAAGTTTGAAACAACAAATGAAAAGTTACAGTCTCTGAGAGAAAGAAGTAAGTTATCTCTTTAGTTGGTTAACTAATAAGATTTCCAGCTAACTAATAAGTTATCTTAGTGTTGAACTAGGAAACCATGTGTAAATTAATAAACCTAAAGAGATCCGGTATGTATGTCATAAGGAAATTGAAGAAGTATTTGAGAGTACTTTACAGGCACAGAAAAAAATATAAAGAAAATGATGGAAAAAGCAGAGAGTAAAAATGTATAAAATTCAGAAACAAGTTAACACCAAGTAAAAATATTGAAGAAGAGAGCAGAGTAATGGTAAAGACTGACATTTTGCATAAACTTTATTCCAGAAGGCATTAACTTTGTGTGCTCAGGTTGACCAAGAGTTATTTTATCATTCTTGTTTTTTTCTGGTCTTCTGAATTATTTTTAGTGTTACAATTTCTCTTTCTGTTGCTACTTAAGAAATGGTGATTTTTTTTTTTACTTAATCAGTATTTTAGAGTGTTGTGGTTTTGTATTTTGATAATATTAACTCTACTTCCCTGTCTCAACCTCACTTCTCAATGTGGATATTATGTGGATATTAATATTTCTCTTTCTAAATAAAATTTTTTGATATTTTCTGTGAATTTGTTATCCTATTTCAAATGTAAGTGAAAATATATGTCATATTTTTATATCTGATTAATTTTATTACCAATTATTTTTAAAAATTATTTTTAGTTTTTATTTAATTCTTAACATTCCTACCACTGTTTCTCCTCTCTCCCCTCTTCCCTGTTCTGCCTAGCTTCTCCCAACCTCACCCCTCAATCCATTTCTCAGTGAGTGTAAGGAATCCCAGGGTGAATCAAAGCAGTCAGGCATATCCAGTTGAGGTAGGACCAGACCTGTCACACCAACATCAAGGCTAAGCAAGGTGTTTCTCTGTGGGAAATGGGCTCCAAGGAAATAGTTCTTACACTAGAAATAAAACCCTTTTTATACATTTCTTTATTTTTTTCTGTTTGTATACTTAAAAAATCTAAGATCTCATTTGCTGTCTGCACAAGAATTCCTGTGAGATGATGAGTAAAAAGCAAAAATAACTAAAATACAATCAAACTTTGGATCAAGCAATCTACATATGCATCCTGTAATTTCTTTTCTAACAAAGCCAATTCTCAATCATCCTAACCTGATAAAACAAACGATGGTACTTGTTCATATAACTTTCTAAGAATACTGCATTCTATACATGAGATAATTTTCTTACCTGTCTGTTGATGATACCTACACTGCTTCTAAGCCTTAATTATTATTATTTGTTACATAAATGACATTTATTCTAAAGAACATTCTCTGTTCTTTCTTCAGGTGTATATATGCTAGGATAATATAGCTGTAATTACAAGGAACTTCTCAACTAGTCTTTTGAGGAACCCACATAAAAAGTCATAAATTGGCTTCACTTGTATATATTACATCACATACACACACACACACGTGCACACAAGCTTGCATATGCACATGCACACACTCGTATTAGTGTTAGACTTCATCCATCTTTGCATTCTCTGATGTGTCAAATAACAACCATTTTCAAGGAATAAAACTGAATCTCAAAATGAAATTTCTTTGCATTTTGCTTCTGGGTAATGATGTAAAATATGTGAATGTACCATTAGATCAACTGAAATTCTTTGTAAACTGTCTATTTCATTCAGTTGCTCTATTATAGAATTCTTATCTACAGCTACAGAACTAGAATTTTCTCTCATTGAAAAGCATAAAGAAGTAGAAATTCCCCCCTCTTCCAAAATAGATTAGGAACTATAAATATCACTTGGATATAGTTAATTTCTGTGAACATAGTGGTTCTTTTGTACTTTCTGAAAAAGTGTCTTCTAAGATTTGGGAATGCTTTTGCTTCTCTTCAAGAAACATACTCCTATAAAGATATGCATTGGAGAATCTGAGAATGTGGACATTGTCTTGTGTTTGTCCATACCTGCCATAATTTGATCATGATTGTTAGTCTATCCATAAACATCTTTATGTTCATTATTTACAAATTACAAATACAGAATATAAGTACCCATGTCACATAAAAAATTTTGAATGTTATCTCTAGTTAACCTGTTTTTGGCAATTTTGTCAAATATATTAAAATAGTAATGGAGCTATAAGAAATATGCATTTTTGTAATTAATAACCTATAATTACATGCATAATACTAGACATTTAGCACATTTACTTTCATATTTAATTTTATCTAGGTCTCATAAACATTTTAAGAAATAAATATGTTATCACCATTTACTAAAGAAAAAATTAAATTGTTCCAACTACATGGCTTAAGACTGGATTCAGAATTAAAACCTATCTTTCAGTGCTATGCAGCCTCATATTTAAATTTTCTATATTAGCACTATAATTTAGAAAACTATTATTCTTTTTATACATACTGCTAGCTTTTATCTTTCTCATGATACATCATGAGATTGAACTCAAGAGACAAAATGTCCTTGGTTTTTATCTCAGTTTACTCTGTTCTCATCATCTTTACTGAATTGAGTAAGGTATGGAACACTTCACAGAAAATATAATATGTGAAAATTTAATAATTAAATTATATAATAAATTAAAAATATTTTGTGTTTTTTTACCCTAACCCTAAAAAATAATAGTTTTTATTAGTAATCATATTCTATAAATGATTTGAACATTTAATGTAAATTAGGTAAAATATCTCAACTAAAATTGTATATTGTTCTCAATTTTGACAGTCTATAAAGTTGCAGATTTTTGAACTACTGTTGCTAACACAAAGAAAGTAACTTTTCTAGCCATAGCAATAGACAAAAGTAAATCAAGTTAGATTTCTAAGTTAAAATATGATTTACAACTGCCATCTAGATGTGTGTGATAATAAACATAGATTAGTGAAGCTCACAGCTTATTTTTATATGAGACTTTTAACTATATAAATTCCTGAGAATAGGTGAGAGGACTCAGTCTTAAATAAAACATCAGTATCACCCTCCTACAAGGCCCAGGTAACACTAAAGTCCTAGAGAAACACAAAAAAGGTACACAGCTTAAAAATGATTGAAGAGATATGAAGCCAATAAGAGGGTAATGATCAAAGGGGCAAGTACAATCAAAACACTATGTATGCAATACTGATGTCCTCTTTAGAGATGAGCACTGATAGTAAATTACTTGCATTAGGGATTGTCCCACTAAAAACAAATGTCTATAACCAAATCTGAGAGAAGCACTAGATCTACTGGCATAAATACACATTGTACATAAGAGCGATATCTGTGAAAAGATATTTTAATGTTGAAAGATATAATACATTTACATTCCCATAAATACATTACAAACTATTAAGTTATATTTGCATAAATAATGTCAATAAAATTTGTTTTTAAAAAGTAAATGGGAGGGGCAGGAGGGGAAGGGAGTTTGAACAAGGGGATAAATGGATAAAAAATGAGGCTATTCATAATAAAAAAATTAAAAAGTAAATGCATATTAAATACCACAGAAAATGAGAAAAACATATGAAATTAGTCATACATAAAATGAACAGAAAAAAAACTAAGAAAATGTTGTGATTATATATTAAACTGTTATTAATTATCACAATCATAAACCAATAAGTTTACCAATAATATACATTGCAGACAACACCCTAACTAGGGAAAAATAAGGGAACATTGATGGAGAATTGATATATTATAATCCCAGTCTTTAAAAAAATGTAAAATAGAAAAATATTTAATATTTGACTAAACTAGAATGTTTGTGTTGTGAAAATAAGCATAATTGAATATATATAGTAGTTATAATTCTAAATTAATAGTTAGCATATTACAGATAGATAATATATAAATGCATAATTAATATTTATATAATTACAAAAAACTAACTAAGCTAAACAATGAGTGAGTGATAGTACATTTTAAAAAACCATAATAAATAAAAGAAACATTAAACATAAATCATATATACATATAATTTTAAGAATAAGTTTAATACTTTCTCTAAAAATGTTTCTGATTTACCGCAAAACATAATTTTTGTCAATGATAGTTCTTAAAATGTTTCTTTTCTACAATACAATTAAGTCTGACAGTAATTTAATTTACATACTTATTTTCAACATTTTACAAATATAAGTTAGTAAAAGATAGTAAAGCACTATCAGGAAAAATGCTTGCTATATTTCAAATTATCTGATTTTTTAAATTTTCCTACTTTATTTTCTTTTTTCTTTTTATTATGAATAAAGTCTCATTCTTTATCCATGTAACCCCTTGTTTAAACTCCCTCCCCCTCCCTGTTAAAGGCTTGGCTCAAACCCCAAATTACTTGATTTTCAAAAATTTAGCAGCTGTACATACAGGGATTATTGCTCCAACCAGAATTCTGACTTAATGCTTGTATAGCATATGAGCTCTAAAGTAATGTGAAATAAGATCTTGTCCACATACTGAGAATACATTTAACTCACAGCTTATGACAAGGATGATCAAATATTAGACATTTTAGTAAATGAAAAAAGTTTCAAAATGATATGGAGAAAATATGCATTTTGTCATGTTATAAATATACAGATGCACAATCAAATTATTGATTGCTAACAAAATACATGATAGTTATTGCAGTACATTTTTTCTTAATAACTTTAAATCTTTCCAATATTTTCTCCAATATTAAATTGGTGAAATTTATCAATTTAAAATTATCAATTTCTAATCATTTAATTTTACTTCAGTAATTTAACTCAAATGCAAATTTCAAACTGTCAATTTTATTTCTAGCTATTTGTATAATTGTGATTAATTTAACTGAAAAATTTGTTAAATATCTGTTATTATTTCTTAAATATACTATGAATAAAATTTACCAATTTCTTTAAATTATAATAAGCAGATATTTTTCATTTTCTTCCAAGTGTTATAACAATTTTGTTATTATATTAATATTATTCTCTATTTTGTGCAACTGAGTAAAATGAGGCTTTAAATTTAATTCACTTACTAGGGATAAGACTCAAAAAACTTTTTCCTGCCCATGCTGGGGAGAAGATGGGGGGATGTGGAGAAGAGAGAGTGACCTGATGTGGTGGGAGAGGGAAGGGACCTTGAATAAGGATATACACAAATAGAAAATGTGACTTCTTTATTCATAATAAAAAATAAAAATAAAAAATGAACTTTTTCAAATGAAAAAAAGAGTGCCTTTTGACATTGTTAGTGTATTAATGTTATGTTCCCTAATACAGATATCTGACATTTAATAGTATATTAAATTCTAAATAAGCTTAAGAATTACAAGTATATTTTCTCACATTACATGCTAATTGTCCCAATAACCACAAGTATTTAGAGAATGGGTTATATATGCATGTCCAGATTTTCAGTAATAACATAGATTTTTGTAAGTCAGATTCTGAGAAATTCCCAAACTTTGGTTATGAGACTGAAGCTCCACACTAATAGAAAGAAGATTCAAAGCTGTGCAGTTCATGTAGATACAGAAGGAAGAGAAGTGCTCTTTAGAAAAAAAGAGAAACATTTATATATCTTGCAACACTCTTATTTTAATTTCTGGGTGCCCTCTTTCTTTTTCACAACTCTTATGACAGCGTTTTTTACTTCTTTGTTTCTGAGACTATAAATGAGTGGGTTCAGCATGGGAATCACAATAGTATAGAAAACAGAAGCTACTTGATCCTTTCCCAGGGAGTAGGACTTGCTTGGCTTCAAATATGTAAAGATCATAGTTCCATAAAACACAGTGACTCCCAGGAGATGAGAGGCACAAGTGGAAAAGGCTTTGTGCTTACCTGAAGAAGAATTTATCTTCAAAATTGTAGAGAGAATAGAAACATATGATGAAGATATTGTGATAAGGGACAGCAGCAGAGTAGAACCAGCTAAAATGAATATGGTGACTTCGGCATCATAAGTGTCACTGCAGGATAGGGCTAAAATTGGAAATGTGTCACAAAAAAAGTGATGAATTACCTTGGAGTTGCAAAAATTCAATGTGCTTAAGCAAAAGACAGTGACAGAGGAATCCATAGCTCCAATCATGTAGGACACAGTGATGAGAGCATGAGATCGACTTGTGGACATAATAACTGGATAGTGTAGGGGATTACAGATAGCTACATAGCGGTCATAGGCCATTGAGGAGAGTATAAAGCATTCAGCAGCTGCCAAGAGAACAAAAAGGTACAACTGGATGAAGCATCCCATGAAGGAAATATTCTTTATGGAAGTCAGCAGGTTCTGTAAAGTTTTAGGTGTGATAACAGTGGAGTAACTGAGGTCAAGGAATGACAAATGGGTGAGGAAGAAATACATAGGAGTATGGAGCTGGACATCTAGACGAATGATCAACATCATGCCTATGTTCCCCAGCACAGTAAACATGTATATAAATATAAACAGCAAAGAGAGGAGCAGCTGAATCTCCTTGGAATCTGTCAGTCCCATAAGTATGAAGTTAGGCTCATTTGTATGATTCCAGACATCCATGGTTAAAGGTCCTAACATCTGGAGAAATTTAACACAATATTTAGCCAGCATGATTTCAAAAGAGTTGTGTATATGCATTTAAAAGGGTTTTTTTCTAATTGTGTTTTCTCTTAAACAATATTATTTTACAATTTGTGGTTATAAGAATTTTAATTGACTAAATAGATATATAACGCTTTTCTTAAGTATGATCTCATATTGGTTAGCATACTTCACAATGCTAGTGAAACTGGTACTAATTTGAGTTAATTCTGTTAGACTACAAGGAATATTAGACAGGATAAACTAATAATACAAAAGATCAAATAAATTAAGAGAATTTAATATAGTTATATGTATATAAATAAGACTTTGACCCCAGAATTTATTCATGATTCTGTGTTCCTAATTTTTATTGAGTAAATCCAACTGAAACTAGTGCACATATTGTGAATAATTTAACTTACCAAATTTATTCTAATTTTAAAAAATACTTACTGTGAACCAAAATTAATGAGTAATAACCAAACAAACAAATGCCTCTTATAAAATTTTGTGCCTAAAAATTTCCAACTGCCAACTTTTCTCACAATAACATATGAAATCTACATAAGGTTTTGAAAACATCCATATTAAAGCATTTATTTTCTCTTACATATTTGTTACAAATTTTTTTTGGAATTCATTGTTTGTACTATAAAGATAAATTTAGTTACCCTAGCAATTCTATGCAGGTCTCAGTGAAATAAAAATTTTCATAGAGAAATGTGGTCCAAATACAGCCCAGGAATTATTGTGGTATATAAACAGGGCAGTAGACACCTTGCCTCTCTGCTTGATCATTTCAGGATGCTCATGTAAGAACCATGAGCATCACGCAACATATGGTCATCTTCAGGGGCCAATTTCCAAGCAAAATTACTTGGCACAATTTCAGAACTAAAGTTCAAGAACAAATTGAGTAATATAGAGCATGATCACTCTGTCTTCTTTCTGATGCAATAAATTAAATCGATGTGCATATGTTTTTATGTAGTATGCATATTAAATTGATTCAAATTCTAAATAATTTTATTATTTGTATTTGTATAGCACAGTGATCAAGTAAGTATATTTTATCTACTGTGGAAAGAGAAATATTTTTGTGATATATTAGCTACTTCATCAGTATCACTCATTTTTTTCTTACAGTCATTTTAGAATAGATTAAGTAAAGAAACATTCACAATGGACATGGATGATTGTATCAGCACAGTATCACAGCAACAACCCAAAACTGTTTGCACATTTAAATTTAAATAATAATGCACATGATTTTTTTAACTTGAAACATTTTAAACTTTGCTTTTTTAATATTTTTATTCTCTCTCTTGTCTCTCTGTCATACATTCTGTCATCCTTTCTTCTCTACATTTCTATATCTCTGAACACTTCCTTTATTGTTCTTTTCACTTTTATTTATTTTTTATTTAATTACCTTAGAAATTATTTACCTTACATAATTATGAAATAATTATAAGAAGTGTTAGCACAGATATATAATGTACTTTGATCTTGTTAGTGCTTCTTAATATCCTCTCTTGCTCTACTCTCTCCCTCTCATTGGTTACCTTTCTCCTTGATCATAGATCCTTTGTAAATTTCATATTTCATCCTTTCTATATTCTATATTTTTTAAAAATAGTATCAGCGATCCCTATTTACATTCATTTTGTAATAAATAACAGGTTTTTGGTCTACTACAATTAGTAGATATGATATATGCCAGATTATTTTTTACTGTCTCTTCTCTAGAAAGGCACCCAGAATTTGATGTTTGATTTCTTGATGACAGCCACTATGACAGTGAGAATGATTCTCAGTACAGATTTAGTTTGCATTTCCCACATATACAAGGACGTTAAACATTTCAATATAGTTATACACTTCTTAAATCTCTTGGAGACTTGCCGGCTCTTTTCAGTAGCTCCTTTATTGGTAGTCCATGTGTTGTTTGTACATCTCATTTTTAAATGTTATACACGTATGTCCTTAGCCACATGAATAACTATTAAACTTTGCGCCAGTCCTGTTTTATAAATCTGTATTCTGTTATTTGCTTTGTTTGTCATGCAAAGTTTTGAACTGTTAAAATCCCACATGAAAACATCTCTACCACAGCCAGGTACTTTTGTTTAAGACCTTTGTAGAAATTAAATCGGTGAAATATGTCTTTATTTTTATATCCATATTCTCTTCTCCTAATTTATTTTTTTCTTAGTTTTGCCAGGTGCCAGATGTAGCCAGAAACTAATCATAGGAAATGATAGATAGGTTAGTATTTATTAAAAGAAATTCAAAATCAACTTACAACAATTAGAGGCAAGAATTCTACACATTGAATGGGTATTCCTTCCAAGCTGTGGGAGAGCAGAGAAAGCTCTGTAGGCATGCACCCCATTTTTAAGCTATTTCAGGCCACACATCAAGGCTACAACTTTGAAGGTCATAGATTAAATCCCATACCTACACTGGCCAAGAGGTCATGGCCTTAGGTCATACAAGTGCATTACATGCTATTGTGTTCACCCTCCTAACCCTAACCCTATTCATGAGGCTAAATATTTACAGATAGAAGGACATGCAAGAGGATTTATGTGAGAAAACAAGGGGATTTGGGGTGCTTGAATAGAGCAAGTAAAGCACTTCTCATATTTAATATTTAAGTAAGTAAAATATGAGGTGTAATTTACAGTTAGCTTAAGCAAATGAAAAAACAATGAAGCAATACATTGAGTGTTATGTCTTATATATGGTCATGTGAAAATACCCAAGAATATTCTTCTGAGGCTTTTATGTTCTCCACTAAGATGATGGGGAAATGACAGGACATTCTCAATACATACTTCTTTAAAGTACATTGACTTACCATAGTTTGTGCAACTCACTCTAGAAGGACAACATATTGAAAGGACATTATGCATTCTGTCCCTTCCATAAGCCACAGTAATTTCACAGTTTTTTTTCTAGGGGCCCCCACAATGTGGTGGTGTTAGTATTATGTTTTGTATCATAATTTAAAATGGGATGTGCTTATACCTGGAGCATTGCTTTAAATATTTTACTCAGGACTGTATTAGGAAACTTTTTCTTCCATATAATTTTTAGATATTTTTTTCTAGGTTATAATGTCATTAGAAGCTTGATGGATATGAATCATTTTTGCTATTATACATGTTTTTAACTTTTAATATTGTTGATCTGTAAACATGGAAAGTCCATTTTCTCACGTTTTCAATTGTATCCTAAAGTATGCTATACTTTTCATTGTAACTATTTCTCATCTACTTTCATACATTCAGTGTTGATGTTATCTCCCAATTTTATAACTATAAGCATGATTACTTTCTAATTCTGTTATTGGTTTGCAGAGAAGCTATTTATTTATCTATGTAGAATATTAATATCAACTAAATTAATAAGAATTATATCAGATTTATAGAAGTTCCAGGAAAATCTTTTTTATTTACGTTTTTTAATCGTACTGTTCCCCTCTCTCCTCTCTGGACAGTCCTTCCTCAACTTCACCTACCACATTCTTCCTCCTATTCCTTACAGATAGTAAGGAATCACAGTGGGCATTCCATACTATCTCTACATATAGTTGGGCAGTCTGGAATATCCAGCTGAAGTAGGACCAAACCCCTCCCCCAAATATCAAGGCTAAGCAAGGTGTTCCTTTGTAAGGAATGGGCTTCAATAAGCCAGTGCATGCACTAGAAATAAATTCTGGTCCTACCGTCAGAGGCCCCATAAATTACCCAAGCTACTCAACTGTCATCCATATTTAGAGGACCTAGTTTGGTCTCATGCAGATCCTCCAGCCATAAGTCCAGAGTCAGTGAGCTCCCAATACCTCAAGTCAGCTGTTTTTGTGGGTTTCCTCTTCCTGATCTCGACTTCTTTGCTCCTACAATCTCTTCTCTTTCTCTTGGGCTGGACTGGGAGCCCAAACCAGTGCTTATCTGTGAATCTCTCCATCCGTTTCAACCAGTTGCTGGATGAATGTTGTATAATGATAGTAACAGTGGTCATTCATTTGATTATCAGGGAAGTCTTGTTTAGGCACGCTCTCCACTATTGCTTGCAATCTTAGCTAGAGTCATCTTTGTGGGTTCTTGGGAATTTTTCAAGATTCAGGTTTCTCTCTAACCCCACAATGGCCACCTCTATCAAGATTTCTCTTTTATTGTTTTCCCTCTCTGACCCTCTTCCAACTCTACCATCTCATTCCCTCATGTTCTCTACCCATCTCCCCTTACCACCTTTTTTCTATTGTTTCAACTTCCTCAGGAGATTGCTACTTCCTCTTCTCAGTGGGGTCCAAGAATATTTTTTAGGTTCATATTTGCCTAGCTTCTCAGGAATCAAAAATTGCACCCTGGTTATCCTTTGGTTTAAGTTTAAAGCCCACTTATGTGTGAGTGCATACCATATTTCTGTTTCTGGATCTGTGTTACCTCACTCTGAATGATTATTTCTAGTTCCATCCATATGCCTGCAAATTTCAGGATGCCATTTGTATTGTTTTACTACTATGTCATATTTCTTTGTGGAAATTTACCACATTTTTAAAGCCATTCTTCAGTTGAGGGCCATCTAGATTACTGCTGGATTCTGGCTATTACAAAACATGCAGCTATGACTATAGTTGAAGAAATGTTCTTGAAATAAAAATGTGCATCCTTTGAGTATATGTCCAAGAGTAGTATTACTGAATCAAATTACTTACCAATTTTCTGAGAAACCACCATACTGTTTTGCAATGTGGCTGTATAAGTTCACATTTCCACCAGCCATGGAGGAGTGTTCCTCTTAATCCATATGACTTCTAGCATAAGCTGTCATTATTGTTTCTGACATTAGCCAATTTACAGTTATAAGATGGTATCTCAGGGTTGTTTCAATTTTCATTTTCCTGGTGGATAAGGATGTTCAACAATTCTTTAAGTGACTTTCAGCCATTTGATATTTTTCTGTTAAGAATTCTCTATTTAGCTCTGTACCCATTTTAAATTGGATTATTTGATTTTTTTCATATCTAGTGTCTTGTGTTCTTTATATACTTTAGAAATCATCCCTTGGTTAGATGTAAGGGTGGTAATCATGTTTTTCATTTTGTTGACTGTCTTTTTGTCTTATTAACCATGTCCTATGCTTTACAGTAGCTTCTCAGTTTCAGAAAGTCCCATTTATTAATTGTTGCTCTCAGTGTCTGTGCTACTGGTGTTATATTTAAAAAGTGGTCTTCTGTGCCTGTATAAAGCCATTTTTCACCTTGTTTTCTATCAGGTTCAATATAACTAGGTTTATGTTGTGGTATTTATTCACTAGAAAATTAATTTTGTGTAAGGTGATAAATATGTGTCTATTTGTCATCTACATGCTACAACCCACTTATGCCAGCACCATTTATAAAGATACTATTTTTTTCCAGTGTATTTTTTGGTTTTATGTTAACAACCAAGTGTTCATATGTATGTGGATTTATGTAAGTGATTTCAATTCAATTTTATTGGTTTACATATCTTTTTAAATTTTTTTAGTTCTTTTATTTTTATTTTTATTTATAAAATAAAGTCCTTCCCCTCTCATGTATCCTCTTGCTTTTCCTCCCTTCCTCCTCCCAATCCCTCCTGGTCAGCCTTCAGCCTCCTTCCTCCTCAGCCCCTATCCATTCCCCCAAAAGGTCAAGAAGTCCCAAGGTGGATCAGCTCAGCCTCTACTCTAGGCAGGTTCAATTTCCTCATCCTAATATCAAGACTGGGTTAGGTGTTCTTCTGGAGGTAATGGGCTCCGAAGTGCCAGTCCACACATAGAAACACAGTCTGATCCTTCCCTTTGAAGCTTCAAATACGGTCCATAACAGTGGGCAGTTGCCTATCCTTGGAGGGCCTAATTACTTTTCTTGAAAGTTCTCCAGTGGCTGTTCTTAATGCAGTGAGCTCCCCAGAGCTCTAGCCAGCCATCACTGTGGAAATTTTCCTTAAAGCCCTATCCTCTTGCTCACATAGATTCTCCTCCCCTGCTCTCAGCTAGACCAGGAACTCAGCCCAGTTCTCAGCCATGTATCTCTGCCTCTATCTCTATTCATTGTTGGATGTAGGTTCTGTGATGACACCTTCTGTATATTGCCTTTATTTTATGTATATTCCTTGTATCCCTGATCACTCCAAGACCTTTATCATGAAGGGATGATGGATTTGTCAAAGGTCTTTTCAGTATCTTATTAAAATAAAAATCAGGTTGTGTTTTCTTTCAGGTTGTTTATATAGTGAATGACATTGACATATTTATATATGTTCAATCTTTTCTACATTTTTGGAACTAATCCTATTTAAACATGATGAATTAATTTTTATATGTTCTTAGATTCATTTAGCCAGTACTTTAATAAGTAACTTTGCATCAATGTTCATGAGAGATATTGGTTTGTAATTTCTTTCATTGTTGCAGCATTATATGATTGACTGTGGGCTGTTGTAAAGAGGTTGGCAATATTCCTTCTGTTTTTGTTTTGGGGAAAAATTTAAGGAGTATTGGTATTAGTTCTTCTTTGAAATTCTAATAGAATTCTGCATGGAAACCATCTAGCCCTGAGCTTTGTAGGGTTGAGAGGCTCTTAACATTTGCTTCTATTTCCTTAGGAGTTATAAGTGTACTTAAGTTATTAATCTGGTCTTGAATTAATTTTGATAAGGGGTACCTATTCTGAAATTTGTTTATTTCTTTTAGGTTTTTTAATTTTGTTGAATACAGGTTTTTAAATATGAGTTAATGTTTCTCTGAATTTATTTGGTTTCTGTTGAAATGCTTTCATTTCATGATGTTGTTAATGTGGATATTCTTTTTCAGCCTTTTGGTTAGTTTAGATAAAGGTTTGTCTATGTTGTAAACTTTCTGACACAATCAACTCTTTGTTTCACTGATTCTTTGTATTGTTTACTTTATTTTAATTGTATTGATGTCAGTCCTGAAACTGATTGTTTCCTGCTGTCTACTCATTCTAAATTAGTCTGCTTTCTTTTTTTCTAGAGCTTTTAGCTGTCCTGTTGGGTCTCTTTTGTGAGATTTCTTCAATATTTTTATATAGACACCTAGTGCTATAAATTTTCCTTTTAGCAATGCTTTCATTGTTTCCTATAATTCTGGGTATGTTGTGAATTTATTTTCACCTAATTATAAAAAATATTTAATTTTTTTACTTCTTTCTTTACACAAAGATGGTTCAACTGAGAGACATTAAGTTTTCATGAGTTTGTAGGTTTTCTGTAGTTTTTGTTGTTTAATTCTAACTTTAGTCCTTGTTGGTCTGATAGAATATAAGGAAGGGTATTGTACACATTCTGAATTCTATTTGGCATTATATTAATACCTGGAGATAGATATTGAAGAAAACCTGAACTATCAGAGAGGCTGGCAATAAACCATAGGAACCAATTACTAACTCCTCAGGCTGCTTGGGGTATAATCTAGCTCCAAGATTTCTCAGATGGACCAGGCCTGCAGGCAAAGAAAGTCATCTGCCTTCTTCTCTCTTATATTTCTTTCCCCATCCAGCAATTTTACTTTTTGTTTCAACTTTACTAGAACTAAGATTAAAGGTGTGTGCTTCCACTGCCAGACTGTTAAACTTGAACTCACAGAGATCCAGAGGGATCTCTTTTCCTAGTGATGGAATTAAAGTCAAAGGTCACTAATTCTTGACTTCATGGCTTGGCTGCTGTAGGTGATGCTGTTCTCTGATATTCTAGACTATTTTTATTGAGTATATTATAGATCAAGACATATGCCCTTTTGTGTCAAAAATATATAACTAATATAAGAAAAACTATATACAATAGTTACAACTACTATAAACAATATATACAAACAATAATTACATTAATCATGTTCAATCCTTGAACAATTGACAAATTCAAGAAAATATTCCATTAATATTTCATTTTTTTAATTCAAAGGATTGTACCTAATTCACTTTCTACCTAATGTGCAATTGAAAGTCATGTTTTGATAGTTTCTCAAACTTATACACTTCACACATCTCAGTGAATTTTTTTCTGAAACTGTAACTACAGAAACTATAAATATGAATATATTATCTTCAACTGCCTCAGAAACCAGAGAAGGAAATAATATTAAGCACACAGAAAGTGCAAGCAAAGAACTTCCAATAAATATAAAAAACTATCTCTAGTTAGTGTTTATAAGACAAGTGGCACTGTCTTAGTTCATTTAAAAACATCTTTGTGGGGTCCCATACTGCTTTTAGGACTTCAAATTTCACAGTTAGGCATTGTCATTGTTAACTGCAGAAAACTGGTAAGAAACTCAAACCTAAAACTATGTACAGGAAGATAAATTAGGCTTTTTCTAGAATTAATTAGTACTCTATGTGAATATTAATATCAGTATAAAATGTATAAAACATATATTTAGTCTTATAAATTTTGATATAAAATTTATATAACATAAGATTTTAGTAATAGGAAGGTTCCTTAACTTCATTCATTCTTCTCTTTCATATTAGGTGACTCTTCTGATAAGACACCTAAGCAGTGTCCACAAAGACCTCATATATTTTTGGAAGTTTTAATGTATCATATTTCATTAGTGTAACATAATGAAAATTTAGTATGCCAAGTATTTTAATATTTTAACCTGTTCACTATAATACCATCCTTACCAAATATGTTTTTGATACAGAAAACAGTAGGAACAGAATCTCACAGCAATAATTGAATTCATGAGCATCACTGACAGCTCTGAGTTGCAGGTTCCATTATTTGTGCTGTTTCTTGTCATATATAAAACAACACTGGTAGACAATTTGAAAATACTTATCCTCAGCACCTATGTACTTCTTTCTCAGACACATGGCTACTATAGACAATGAATATTCTTTTGTTTTGGTAACCAAAATTTTGGAAAATTTTGCTGTAGATCAAAGTAAAATATTATTTAAACTTTGTACCACAAAGCTAGCTTTCTTCTACATATTTATTGGTAATGAAATATTTATTCTATCTGCAATGTTCTATAACCAATGTGTGGCCATCTGTAATAAGCTGCATTATACTGTTCTCATGTCATAATAAATGTGTTGGGTTCTTATGACAATGCTATTTCTTTATTGCACATTAGTGTCTCTTCTCATCACAGTTCATATTTTCACTTCACCCTCTGTGGCTACAATGTTATTAATTACTTCCACTGTGACTGCATTTCTTTGCTTTCTCTGTCCACAGAGCAAACAGCATTTCTTATATGATCTTCATAGCCTCACTTTGTTGTTGCATGCTTATACTAATATCATTTCTCAGGATGAACTCTGCAGAAGGGTGGCCAAAGGCTTTTGTAACATGTCTCTTCCATGGAACTGCTTTGACACTGTTCTATGGTACTTAGATACTTAGGTATGTGCATCCTCAGTCCAGTCATTCCACTGACATTATTGTGTCTTTAATATTTTACACCATATTTATTCCTATGTTGTATCCCTTGTTCTATAGTTTAAGAAATAAAGTTGTAATAACTTCCCTACATAGAACATGGAGAAATGTTTGCAGTATCTTTTTTTAGAAATGTCATGCAAAGTTAATCCTACATATTAAATATGAACCACCTCTAAAAAGGTTCAGAAAAGATACAATGCTCAATCTTTTTTTTCCTTCTTTATTTATTTTATAGTTATCAAGAAAAACAGTAAAATGATTTTAAAATGCTGATAAGTTAACAATAACTATGAAGAAGATAAAAATCATAAGTATGACTTATCAAGGGTTATAATGCAAATAAGATTACTACACATATATTTACTTTGTGTTCAGCTTTCTCTCTGAATTTTTTCTTTTTCATCCCTGTATATCCTTATTCAAGGTCCCTTCCCCCTCCCGCCACATCAGGTCATTTTTATCTTTTTTTAAGTATTGGCACAGTTGGTTATTATGTAAATTTCTATGTGCCATAAACCAGTAAACATTCATGAAATGGCATTAACTTGCTTGAGAAGTAGTGTTTATGGTATAATAACTTATTATCTACAGTGTAATACTAGTTTAGGGTCTCAATATAATAAAAAAAATCAGAGTTGTACATTATGTTTCGCTGATGAACAACTATAGGTAAATAAAGAAATAATGTATTATGTGGTACATGTAAGTGATATTTTCCATTTTTATAGTTTTGTTTCTATTTATATTTGTGTTCTAATAGCTGTTTTATATAATGGTTACGTTTTTGAAATCTCAAAATTAACATCAGGGTTGGTTTTGTGATCCACTGATGAAAGAATTTGAATTAAGTTTTTTTTTTTAATACTTTATACAGCAGTGATTCAGAAACACTGACAATCTTGAATAAAATATAATCAATTAAAGAATTATGAGAATATTTATTTATTTAAATACATTTTGAGATCTTAGCTTTATTTTTTTTTCCTTCTTTATTTTGTATTTATCAAAAAAAAAACCACAGTAAAAAGAATTTAAAATGTGGAAGAGTTAACAATAACTATACAGAGGATAAGAATGATAAGCATGGCTTATCAAGGGAAGAAATACAAATAAGATTGCTACACCTATATTTTCTTTGTGTTCATCTTTCCCTCTGAATTTTTTTTTCCATCC